>JAHWFP010191538.1:143316-179592 GCA_023313725.1 Lithobius niger | reverse complement strand
AAAGCATTAGCAGAGGTATTAGTAGCCGCAACTTCCGCTAGAGGTCCGCGTAGGATGGGAAGAGGTGAGACGGTACATCTAGTTAACTTTCTAATCTATGGAAATACCGATCCCCAACTCTGGCCAAAACTACGGCATGACTACGATTAGGCCTAACGCCGCAGATGACGCCGCTGCGGCGTAGCACATCGAAAGCTGAAGCGCGCCGATAAATTGCCAAGCTTGCTCGCCCTTTGCAGCTATGATCCGACTTATATCGAAAGTCCAGAAATTGTTGCTGTACGCTGTAGTTCTTCGATAAGTTAATTGCGTAGCCACAACCACCGTTTGTTTACTTGGACGAGATGTGGGCCAACGAACATCACAGCCGAGAGATGCAGTGGCACGGAAAGGAAAAAAGTTACGTGGCCCCCACATACCACCGGGAAAAGATCGACGTTTGATATTATTGCATGCTGGCTCTAACGAAAAGGATTTGTAAATAGTGCTCAACTTCTTTTCATTAGAAAACTAAGACTGGGGATTACCAAGAAGAAATGAACGGCGAGTGTTTTAAAAACTGGTTAAAAACTACTACCAAATATTCCGGCCAACTTGGTGATCGTGACGGACAATGTTCCGTGTCATTCAGTTCGACTCGACAAGGCAGCAACAAGCAAAAGCAATAAGCCAGAAATTATTTCGTGGCTCGAAAAACAAATTTCCGTACCACTGCAAGCTGAATCTCGAGTTAATTTGGGCCCAAGTTAAAGACGAAATAAGAGCATCCAACACAAAATGTAAAATTGCATACGGCATAACATTAACAACTACTGCGGTAGCCCCAGGTGACCCCTGGTGACTGGCAGAAATGCTTTAACCACGTTGTAACGCTTGAGAACGATTATAGGGGCACTGTCATCTGATTGAATACCGAGCAGAACCCTTCATTATTGAAGTAACCAACAGCGACGACTATCACTACGAAGTAATGTAATTTTGTACCACTCCAACAATCTCCCTAGCCAATGACGAAAACTGCCCTTTTACAGCTCTCACAACTAGCCTTCAAACATTTCACTGTGTTTTGGACACAGAAATAATTACCCGCAATTTATACAATAAAAACAACACGCTATCCTGTAGACCCCCTACACAATTTGTAAATTATCAGTTTTGGAATAATAAAATATAAGGCCCACTCATGATCTATTCTGGATAATCTTTTGGCCCTGTCATGAACGGAGATTTCCCCAGTTACAAAAGTCCAGGAATTTGCAATTTTCAATTTTGGATCCTCCAACAAGCCATGCAGCTCCTTGCCGCCCCCTCCCCCTCCCCAGTTATCCCTCAAGAAATGCTTAAATCAGAAATCGGGTACGTATAGTTTCTTCAGCATTATAAAGAAAAAATATTCTAATACAATCAATAAAACAATAAAACGATAAAATAAAATGAAATTAAATAAATAAAAATATCATCGTCTAAAGAGTACTACCAATTTTCGTAGATGGCAGCTTAAACAAATCGTTGTGAGCTGAGCGCATGCAGGAACTCAGTGAGTGTACAAGGATCCAGTCACCACCAATGTTAGTGCATGTGCGTGACAGGCGATTGCAAACGATCATAAATACAGCTATTTAGAGTGGCCAACCAGAACCTAAAATAGTATAGTACTGGCCGATGGTGAACACTAGTTAGCCCCACTGATTATCAAACCTCGCTGCGTACCTCCCCATGCAACCAGAGAACAGTATGAAACACCGTCTGAGGGGGCGCGCTTATCATATACATCGAGAATTTGTGTAATCCTTAATAAAACCAAAACTGGTAAGTGAAGCCGCCAAGTTTACAAAAAGGGTCGGCCTTTCAAAGTAGTGATATCATTCAACCAGGGAAAGGCCGCCAAGGTTAATCCTATTAGCCAAGTTAATCGCACGGAATAATACTTTGGACGTTAAATGAAAACAAAGAAGTGTTAAAAAGTAGCCTAGTTAAAGACGACAGTTAGTGAAAACAAGTGGGGAAAAAATGTAAAAAATTAGGCTGAATATTCGTCATGAAAATAAAAAAGTTTAACAGTAGCCAGCAAAAAAAAAAAACCAGTCAAGTTTCGAAACTGGATCCACGAAGTAGTAGTAGGACGCTTTACCACGGAGCCACGTGACATACGGTTATTCTCTCCTCCCAGATTGACCATTAAATCGGGCAATATTAGTTGCGCATGCGCAGACCCATTCCCGCGTACTACTGGCAGCAGTTAATATTGGTCGCTTCGTGCCAGCACGAATTGGGGGTCCCCACGAATTGTACTGGCAGTAGCCAAGTCTGCGGTTTTTTTAATTCTACCATACGACACGTCGAATTACTAATGCAGTGTTAGTGCATCTTGTTTTGTAGATGCACAGATAAATAAGGTCAGCAGTTAAAGTGATTACTAGCCGAGTTGGACGGGAAACTTTTTTTTTTGATCAGATGAAACAAAATGAGTGAGTTAATTTGGCAATCCGATGTTATCGATTGCACACTGGAGATTTTCCTACGCGGGCAAATTTTTTAAGTAAAAGTTATAATATTTTCGCCCCCCCCCCCACACACCCTTTGGTTACTGAATTTCATTTCATTGTTGAATTGAATTATTGCTGTTGTTGCAGTAGTTGACTTGATGAACTGGAATTATAATTAATCAGCGACCATTAATTATACCAAAGTGACGATTTTCTTAAGGCTGTTCAAAGGCCTTATGAAAATTATAGTTTCATGAGGAGCTCGCAATCAATACTTACACTAAAGCAAACCCATAAAACGACCAAAAGGGGTGATAACACAAAACCCCCATAAGGGTAAAGGGACCCATCAAGTTTTCTCCATAGAAAATAGTGATATCAAAGCCAAAATGGCTACCACCAAGTTTCCACCCCAACCCTGATCACTCAATCTTAACTGACACCTCGGTAATTCATCTTTTTTCCCTTGTTAACAACGATGCTGTTCGTTGTTCGTTATTGTTGCAAATATAGCATACATTTAAAATACTTCACTAATTTCTTTATCATGCAACTCTGCTACTTAGCCTGTAGGGCACCGTAGTGCTTTCTTGTTGGCATCCCAAAACTGTCCAGTTCTGATCTAGGATACCTTTCCCTCGCTTACCACCAGTTGGGGAAGGAAAGCTTGCACTCTTTATCGGGGGGGGGCCCCCCCCCGACTTGTTTAGCACCGATACATGGCTTTGTCACGTAAAAACCTTAATTTTACATCTGTAAAGACGGGGAAAAATAAAAACTTACCAAGCTGTACATTCACAAGTGCTTTACAGATTTTGATTTTTTTCAAACGTCGCATCCCAGAGCAGCTAGCACTGCAACAACAGCATTCCACTACATTCTTCCACTGCTAACAACATTCCAGAAAGGTGCCAACTGGTTCCAGAAGGTACGGCAAGCTGTAACGGAATTAACGGACAGTCTGTCCCATTCACATACAGGGGCTGTGATTAAAGGTGTTCAGACAGTTCCTGCCAGATGCCACAGCACCAGCCCCCCACACAGCTTCAACAAGAAACTTCCTTGTAATTTAAGCTTCACCCCTCAACACGTGGCAACTTCTTTCAGGGCTACTGAAAAGCTCATTTTTATGAATGGGTCAAAGAAAGGCTTTGACTATAAAACAGCCTTCACCCACCAACAAGCCAGAGGAATGTTGGGAAGTTGGACGGAAAGCAGGATTGTTCTCACGTACTCCCTACGTGGGTGCTATGGTCTAAAACTCGACACCTTTTTTTTTAGGGCAGATATAGGATTTATGCTTTTGAAGATTAACGAAATTATGAATTTATATATTTATAAGGGTTAGCGAATATTTTATGAATTTCTTCGAAGTTTGTGATAATATTTATATTAGCCCGACCAGAATTGTTTTGGTCCTTCATCTTACTAGTCCATCCCCTTTCCTTCATCCCCAATTTTTTTTAACACTAAAAGTGTAGTGTTTGGGAGTTCTGTCACGCACTACTATAGATAAAACAGCTGTAGAAAAATATCATTCGGCCGAGTACGGTACTCACAAAATCGTAACAGTATTCAAACAAAACTGGTATTCGATCGAAAATCTTATTATTGTGAAAATTTCCATTGGGTCCAGCAGCGGATTTAGGTGGTGTACCGGTGGCGCTGGGAATCTTCCCCCACTCACCCCCTAAAAAATTTCCCATGACATTCTTGAAAAAGAAAAGCTAGCGTCCAATGGGGGGGGGGGGGGGGGGGGGGAAAAGTGGGACAGGGCATCTGTGAATTCCCAAACCAAGCTGATTCTGTAAAATTAGGCCTTTAAAAACAAATATATAATTTTTATAAAATTTAGATTTGGCCCCGCCCCCTCGTAAAACTGTTCCCTCTTGGGTTGCACGAGATTCTTCATTGAAACTCAAAATTACTAACTCCCATTATAACGCTGTCAGATATTCCTTCGCCCATAGATTACTGCAACTTTGGAACTCATTACCAGAATACGTTGTCACAGCTCCCTCAGTCTTGTCTTTTTTTAATTCAATTGTACACCTATTTTAGTTGTGATACCATCTATGAATTTGACGGATAAGCACATGTTGGATAATTTGTGTTGATATTGGTGAGTATTTGTAATGTTTAGCTGATACCTGTTTGATAGTTTTTTTTTGGAATTGCTTGTTGCAATTCTTGCTTGCCTGCTTATTGTTGTAGCTCGATCATGTAACTGTCTGTTGAGCAAGATTTGCAATTACATTGTTATTTCTTTGATATGTCTATTCGTTGCCAAATTCCTTTTGGAAACCAGCAATTTTTTTTGCAATAAATAAATAATCATGTCATTACCTCTTCACCGTTAACTAGGCATAGGCTGGTTCATATCCAAGTTAAACAATTTCGGTTAGGATTGATGGAAAGAATAGATCCCCACCTTTCAGAAAAGTCTAAGCATGTTCATTTCTGGCTATTAGAGGGCTCGCTAGAGCACTTTGAATTCTAAAATCACCATACGCTTTCGCTTCTACGTCTACCTCTTGACCTTTAAATGGCGTAGGACGGTTCCTATCTAAGTTAAACAATTTTGGTTAGGAATGATGGAAACAATGGATCACCACCTTTCAGAAAACCCTAAGCATATTCATTTCTGCCTATTAAAGGGGTCGCTAGAGCACTTTGAATTCGGAAATCACCATACGATTTCGTTGTTTCTTCTTCACCTTTAAATGGGTGTAGGACAGTCCCTATGTCAGATAAACAATTTTGGTTATGATTGATGGAAAGAATAGATCCCCACCTTTCAGAAAATCCAAATCATATCCACTTTGGGCTATTAGAGAGCTCACAAGGATAATCTGAACACGAAAATCACTAAACTACCGTTTTTGGTGGGGTAAACTACCCCCGCCAATCCCCCCCCCCCCCCCCGGGTTGTTTTGAACTTGCTATCATAGCTATTTTCTTCCAGTTACTCTTCATATGTATTCATGCTTTTCATTCACAGAAAGTGACAAATTCTATCAATTTTAAATAGAACATTCCACCAATGCCATCAATTTTGAATACAACATTTTTTTGTAGAAAATTTCATGCTCAACATTTTTGACATATTGAACATATTTTCATACCCGAGCAATCGTTACCGAGATGTATTGAAAAAAACGATATTGGGCACCATGTTTTCAAGAAGGCGGCGTTAGTTCAACACGGACAGCTGAGGACTTTTATTATGTTGAACTTGAACATACGAACATCTGTGCCCAAAATCAGCTTATTGTGACTTATGCCGAAAATTTGATCTAATTCGACTGCGCTACTTGTCCTTTCGAAAACGACGAAAGCTTTCTTACTAGTGTTAACTTGTCGTTGCGGATTGCTGGTTTCAGGGTTTAAAAGGGGGAGGGGGTGTCATTGAAAATCTGGTGGTCACATTTTATTTCCTCCGTACGTACACCCCCCCCCCCCACCCATAAGCATGACTGGTCTCCAGAAAATCCTTTCCCTGGGATTGTGCTGGGGGAGCCAGGGGGCACTATTTGAGATGCCATGATCCTTGGGCCCTAGGGCTACCAGCCCGGGCCTGAGTAGGGCAAAACTAAGTAGGACAACTGGAAGGCCTGCACGTGGAAAATAGACGAAAAAGGACCAAGTGAAACTTGATGGGTATATGTTTTTGTCAATAGTATACTTCCCTTTGGCAGCTAGCCTATATGCAAATTGAAAATAAACCTAACATAACAATGACCAATATTTGAACTAAGGACATGCACTGGTCACCACCTGCCGTAAAATTTCGATATCTTGAGATATAACAGCTCTTCAGTTTTGAATTTTTGAATTGGTACTGGTTCATCTCAAAATCCCACTTTCAAATATCTACAGCTGCTGATAGGAGTTGTCCAAGCATTTGCAATGCAGATCCATTAGTTGCCTGTTCTGTTTGCAACGGCATCTGCTATCCTAAATATGTTCGTGGAAGAGCACAAAAAATCCGAATCAACAAGCGGCGCCAAAATTAAGATTACAAAACTGGGTCCCGTTCATCGTATTCTAATCCACATCATAGGTCTTTCTCGCCTTTTCAGGCTCACTACTTAGTAGTTCCATATTGACATGCAATTTTTTCCAAGTTTGCATGCTTCCGCAGTAGCAATCATGCATTGAAAAGAAGAAAAAAAGAGAATTGCCGGCCCTGCCCGGTAAGCTAAATTTTGTTTCTATTGCATAACGAAATATAAATTACCTGTAAATTTTAGCATTCTTGTTCTGAATGCGTCTTTCCTAGAGATTTTAAGTTGTTTAGAGCCAACCAGCGTGGTAATCCAGTGAGCATGTGCACCCGAGCATGCACGCTCTCCTATAAAAGCACTGAGGCGTAATGTGGTGTCATCTTTTACTCATCTCAATATGTAATGGTGGTGGTAGGGTGGATATAAGCAATGTTTATTTTCGTTAGGCAATAGAAAGAAAATTTAGCCGGCTGGACTGGGCCTGCAATTCTCTGTTTCTACATGCTGTCCAAAATTATACATTATTTGTAAATTTTAGCATTTACAGTAGACCCATCACCTGACAGTTACACTAGAGTTACGAGCTGGCTCCCAAGAATGAAGTGTATTATTATTTAGGTGGAAAAATTTTGATTGAAAATTCAAAGTGACACTGGAACAACGCCATGGAAGTTTTAAAGTGACCAAAAGAAAATGGGGAACGTTTTGCGGGGGTTAGTCACCTAGGTCAAGGTGGCCTGAAGATCAAGTTGTACCCGCTGTCTCCCGTGTCTTTGACATGGGTGGTGACAGATATAAGTTGAAGGGCTGTCAATTGTCCTTGGCTGTGGTCCTGACATCTGTTGGGATGAATTGATTGAGACCTCCAAAAGTTGAGGGGTTGAATTTGGAGGAATGTCTCGAAGTGCTTAACGACAGTCGAGTTGTCAGGTGAGGCACTGATGAGTATTTCGGAGACATCAAAGGGCGCGACGTAAATCTTCGTTACGATCCCTGTCTGTCCCTTGTCGTTATCGTTTTTCGAAATCAGTGTGGAAATGTCATAGGAGGTGGTGTTCAGCTGCGAGGAACCGAGGGCCAGGATCTTCTGAATTGTTGACGGTCGTGGTCGACTGGTCGTTGGTGATTGAGCAGCATCGATGATGTCGAAGGGTAGCTACACTGATGACATTGCAGATGGTTGAGTGTTGCAGAAGGGCCAGATTTGAATGGTTGAGATTGACAAGATCCTTAGAAGAGTGGGACTTGAAGCAAAATGAAGGGATTTGTCATACATTCAAAATCTACCCAAGTGTCCGGTATCCAGAATGTAAAATTGTATGATGAAAAGCGTGTTTTTAGGTGAACGTGTACATCAAATTACGTGCTTTTTCGGAATTTGTCTGATGACAGTGATTTTGTTGGGTATCCTAGCTACCAGGATACAGTAGATTTTCCATGTACGGGATTTGTAGCGTGAGCCAGGGTAGGGCTAGAGATGAAGAGAGGCTACAGATGGCGATTAGCCTTACTTTTGTGATCTGGCGAACATTAACTATCTTCTAGATACCAGATTGGAGACAATAACTGTTAAACTAGTAAGCTTTAGCACAGACTCCTTATTTAACATATTATTTTTCCTTAATGCTCAAATTAACATTTGCCCAAATCTCCTATTCTTGTACCTTTTTATAGTAAAAGGTACCAGCCGAGGTAAATAAAACCGTAAAAATGCGTTGCAGCAATAAGCAAATGCACAACTGGTAACTAATCAAAGCTAGCTAACCAGGCAGCAACCCTTCCCAATGTCGGCCGCCACTCGCCAAATGGAAATCAACAGTTGGCGACTTGGAATTTTGCCCTACTCGCCAAAATGGCGACTAGTACAGGGCTCGAAATGAGCGGTATCGCATCGCAATTTGCACCCCAAATTTAAACTTTAGCGATGCAAAATTAAATAATGCATCGCAGTTTAGCGACGCAACTATATTACACGAGACAACATTTATGCGTGGTCATGATCGTATTGGCTGACATGGAGATGCTAATCACTCCTACTTTATAGGCAGGCTAAGCATCGCACATGCATTCTGGGAAATCATTGGTCCTACCACATCTTCGGTATATTATTGGTGGTGCTTTCGTTTCAGACACGGATCAGAATAATCGTAACTTGCATTGGATGCCATAGTCTTGTCTAAGCATCCGTGCGTGTAGCAAAGTGAAACAAAAATGGCTATTGGCTAATAGGTATAAAGTAAACTTTTTGTATTGTTTTTTTCTAAATAAATTATTCTTTAAAAGTTGCTAATCATTTTTTCGTGATTGCTACGCAAATTTGCATTTTGTATCGCATTTCTGCTATGCAATTTTTCTAAGACAATTCGAGCCCTGTAGTAGCAGTGCATGCCACTAAAATAGGGGTATCTCTGGAACCATGTAAGTTAGAGACGAACGGTTTGCGGCGTTATGCTCAGATTTATAAGGGCTATACAACTGGACTTTCTGCATTAATACTGAGTTAAAGAAAATTGCACAATTTTGTTAAGGCATAAATTAGAGAAACCTTTCATCATACAAGACGTAATTGGTATGTGGCGAGTAGAAATTGTGAAATGGCGAGTGCTTTGTAAGGTCTACTGGCCAAGTGGCGACTGCTACTAGATTGACATTCGGAAGGGTTGCCAGGCAGAGGCAACTGGGCAAAAATGTTAATCTTGACTATAGGTAAGACTGATCACTTTTCGGATGCTGGGACTAGAGGAAGTGTGATGAAGGGAGCTGTTGACTCCACTGGATGATCTCGGCGTGGGGACGATTATGAACGTTGCGTGTTGTTGTGGGCAGGTTTGACAATGTCTGCATGCCCGCATCCCTGTTGAGAATATTGGACCGATGGCGTGGAAAAGCATAGGTGATAAAGAGTAGACTCCACAACTGGCAGGATGCGATCATGGAGGTGAGGATTGCAATGACCAAGAAGAAGATGACCAAGTTTCCTCAGCACGAAAGGGGCTGGCGGCACAATGTGCTGACGATCGGCAACCTTTGCATGGCAATTCCCCTGTCTTGTGGGCGGAGCACTGAATTACACCAAGGTAAATTTGGATGAAACCTACATTGTCATACTGCCACAGAGTATGTTGTGAACTTGTGTTTGACGCATTGATTTTGCTGCTATCCCGTCCGATGCGATGGTGTAGTTGACGATGGAAGCACAGGCGCAACTGGTGTGTTGACGTTGCTGATTGATGCCGACGATTCTTGACCGTTCGAGCTGACTGGATCAAGCGGGATCGTTGGGGGTGGAGAGGCTTTACTTCAAAGATTCGGCAGGTGGACCGATTGGACGGGGGTGTGGTGCGATAAGAAGTGGCGAGGGTGAGGTTTTTGCCGACGCATTTGCAGAATTCTCGAGGAGATTGGGGAACGGCCGTAGACAGGTCGTTGAGTAACAGGAAGTTTGTAAATGCCAAATGCGTCGAACACTCAGGAAGAGGAGAAAGCAGCTTATTTTGGAGTCTGCAAACTTCAGCTCAAACCGTGGTTGGAGATTGTTTAGGTCATCTGTGAATCTGATGCATCATTGGTGACTGGTGAGCTTGATATTTGCAGCTTGGTGTTTTATAGATTGATCAGACAGTTAACATATGAAAGAAACGACCGGCTTCAAATTGTTGAGTTGATGAGCCTGCGTTTCGGATAAACGAAGGGTGCGACAGATCGCTTCTTGAAGCTTATATGAGTCGCTGAAGCCGTTGAGGGCAGCTGCTCACTGCTTGGATCGACTAGCTTGGTATTGCCAAGGACAGTTAGCATGGGATGAGAACCAGTCGGCTGGGCTGGGGCCGAAGGCTCAAGACGAGTGTTTGCTGATGGGGGCGTCCGTCGATGCTGAAACGAAGGGTGGCTGGCGGGTGGCCTGACCCCGAAGGCAGAAAGGGGTGCGACGTGCGACTATGTCGCAGATAATCTGGCACAGTCGCAGACAAAACATGCCGTTATGACCAAATTTCTGCAGTTTCTCCAATTTTTGACCGATTTGGACATTCCAATACACCATTTTAATCGTCTCGACGAGACCTGTCCGTTGATGGAAGAGCCAGATCAATAGAATAAAGCACTGAAAAGTTATTCAGTAAAAACCAATAAATATGCACGTAGCCATACGAAAAAACAGATTAGCTGCAGACAATTGGTGTCGCAGACAGTGGCAGAAAATTCTGCTTTGGGGGGCCTGACACGAAGTCCATCAGCAGAGACGCTAGAACAATGGAAGGGCAGACCGATGGAAATCTGGGTTGGTGAGCCTTGTTCTTTGTTAGGCCTGCTGTTTTCTTCAAATTCTGTCGTGAAGATGCAGGTTGTGGGGTGGCTGTGGTTGATGGACCACGAGAGGTGACTGAGTGATTGGGAGACCGGAGTTGAACCTTTTTCCGGCGGAGACGATCATAGAGATGTCAAAGCCGAAGAATGAGGTGGTGAAAGCGGGCTGGCCTTCTTATACGAGGGGAGAACAAGTGAGGAACGTGACGGCGATTGTTCCATGCAGTGGATAGCTTAGTGTAGCTTGTCCAATAGCCGCTTACGTCTTTTTTGTTCTAATCAGCGTGCGGATTTACGTTGCATGTCAGTGATCTTGTTCCAGGTAGCATGGCTGAGTGAACGGCAGATTGAGCATGGCTTTGGGAAGTAATCCTCACAGGTGCAGTGTTTTTGGCAGAACTGGCGTGGATCTATTTTTGGCATGCCGGAAACAATTGTGGCACACTTGCATCGTTCAGGGTTGGCGGGAAGAACGACATTTAGAGTACTGGAATGGGCAACCTTGCTTGGTGGAACCTCGAAAGGCTGGGATCAACCTCCACGACGTTGGCCTGTTTGATAGTCCGTTTGTTGATATGAGATTGTGACGGCAAACTTCCAGCGGTCCTAACTGACGCGAGCAGAGTTTCCCGCCAAAGTGCCGGTGCGTGCAAGGAATTGTGGGAAGGAGACGAGTTAAGACGACGCCTGCTAGGGGCGTTGATGCCGTTGTCGAAGCCTTTCGCAAAAGGCGTGTTGAGGACTCCTGAATGAGAGTCAGGTCGTCTTGGAATTACATACAAAAGATGTGACGAAAGGCGGTCAGGGTGTTAACTACAATGTCTCCGAGGCGTTGCGATGTTGGAGCGACAGAGAGATGGGCTGGGTCGAACTAAATTCCAGAGGGGATAGGTGTTGGTCTAAAGGGGATCCCGAGACGAGCAGTGTGGAAGTTGGCGGTCGAAAGAGGTGAACAGGAGTCCACAGGATCCCGAGTAACAAACGCTGCGGGCCGTCGTAGCGTGGGGTGAAAAACGAACGCTGACGTGCGGCCAATATGACGACTCCAGTGACGAAAGGCGTGAGATGGCTTAAACGACAGTCTAGCCAATGTGATTGTGCAGAGAAAGATTGTTCCTGATGCCGCGACGTGACGACGTGGCATCATGGTGTAATGCAAACCAGGACGCCAGATATGAGCTTGAGACCGAAGAGAACGAGGCGTCCATGAACGACAGCCTAGCCCTGTCGATCGATTAAGCAGCTGATAGTGTAGGATCACTGAGGGAAACGAAACGGTGCGAGGTTCGGATGAAGAAGGGTGGGTGGCCAGAAGGCGTCTGTAGTCATTGGACAGATAGCGGAGAATGATGCTTGCGAAGGGTTCATTGCAAAGCCGCTACGTTGAGTCGCTTGTTCGGACTGTACCCCAAAGGGGTGCGGATGAAAGCCAAGACACACGCTGTCCATGATGATGTTGTGCGGCTACCAGGATGACGGAGGGTGAACCATCCGAGGCTGTCAATGGTGGAGGAGGGTAGGTTCATGACGACCGCGAAGCTAAAGACGGTGATCAGAAGCGGGAAAACAGATACCACGTGTCTGAGACAGAACAGAACGTGGCAAAAAGGACAGGAAAAAAATAATGACTGGGCTGTAGACGTCGTAGAATTGGGCCTGACAGGTGCCTCCACTATAGTACGATGAATCGGACTGGTTGCAGTAGTATTCGTCCCACCCCAGAACAGCCAAATACAAGCATACTGATAATGATGGTTGGATCATGAGGACAGCGAAGGTGGGACATCTGGATGTCAACGCTTGACCAGTTATCCCTTAACGGAGGATTGATTTTAAAGTCCAGCGCACAACGTGAATTTTGTGAGGGGTCTCGGAACCCTCAAGTAAAGGGAGCAACAGCCCACTGATCAGTGTCCCGGCCTCCCAACCAAGAGGATGCTGGATCAAATCTATCATCAACAACGAGACATTACAAAAAAATTCATGGTGCTCACAATTGGCCCTGTAGCTTTGAATGGCGACGTGTTCTTGCTAAAATTACAGCCAAATATCAATTAAATTTATACACTCAAATGAAAATCAAGCAAAGTTATCAAAATTGAAGACGGCCAGTTCGTATTTGAGAAGGGGAATAACAGCTTCATGAAAAAATTAATTCATTTACGACCCATCTGTGGGGGGGGGGGAATTGAGGCTTAATGGCGCGTCGACAGCTTGGTCATTAGCGCCAACCTCAGTCACAGTGCAGTGGTCCGGGTTGCCACTGCACCACACATTACAGAGATATTACCCAAACCCCTATTCTAAATCCTGTCATACATCTGTACCTCCTGCAAAAATTGAAAAACACCGGACAGGAGGACAGACTTATCGCCCAATTGACGCGCAATGTCATGCGGAAGATGGAACCGACGACGAACACCCATCTGTCTGGACGACCCATCTGTCCACCACACGTAGTGAAAGATGTTGCACACCACGGGAGGGGGGGGGGTAGGAGCGAGGTAGGGAATGGAGAGTGCCGAGTGTTGACACACAATTTACCAAGCACATGCCGTTCCCAGGACAGGTTACCATTACCAACTAGAAGATAAGTCTCTCAGTGAGCCTTTTTTTTTTTTACAATTTACGACAAACAATGTATCTGACAACAATTAAATCTAGTCAACTTGGTGGCGACACACTAGCATGTATCTAGATACTTCGACGTTTTAGTCTTCTTGCTTCAAGGCTGATTTTGTAAAACAGAAATATATTCAATATTTCTTTCATGAATTCTGGTCAACTAAAATGTTGGCTTTCTTGTAAAAAAAAAAAAAAAAAAAAAAAAGACCCTCTTTTCCGTGGGACGCGACAAAAATAGAGAGGCCGGCCTTTTAAGTTCACTGTGGTCCCAGGTGAAATTACAGAAATCTACGCGCTATTGACACTGAATGGCTGGCTTCCCCTGTGTTCTTTTGCATTCTTGCCTCCCACTTCCCAGCTAACTTGTCATCAACGCACGTCCTGTTGGCTTGAACCTCTTCTCTGGGGGGGTTTTCCACCGGATGGAGGGAAGGGATGACAAACATTCTCCCCAGTCACAATTGGTGTTTTTTCAAGCCTTTATTTTTACTCTTCCATTCACCGGCCCGAGCTAGACAAAATTCGCAGTACCCTGGGCCTTCAATGGGGCAACGACCCGTGTTGTGGTGGGGGCGCAACTGTTTTGGTATGGCACCAAAATAAAGCTGAAGGGAATGGATAAAGCACAACAGGCCTATCAAAAGTGGATGGATAAGGCACGACAGGACTAGGAAGATGCTGTGGCACAATTTTTGTTTTCCTTCAGTAACTTACTAATTATTGTAGGCTTCCTTGCTGCTGCATGCTGTCTGCTACTTTTACACTATTGCAAATGCTAGTTTTAAATTAAGGTAGGCTAATCATTTTAATTATTTTTATTTATTTTCAAGTCGGGGTGGAACCCCCGCCCCCCACCACCCTGAAGCATCTAATTATCCATAAGCGTGGGAGGACTATAGCAACAGCAAGCGCTGACTGGCTGTTGGGTTCCTCCCTCTGTTTCGGTCATGGTTTGGATTTTTCTTTCCTCCATGGTTTCGGCCAATAAAAACGGACGACACACGAGCGATGTCAAATAGCTTGCGCGTGGCAAAGGAACACGAGTGCCACCAGAGAGAAACCACGACAGAGAAGTGCAGACACAGCAATGCAGAATATGAAAATAGCTCTTGCCTGACAATGGAAGACGAGCGCCATCTCCTACCAAAATTGGAAACCATGAGGGAGAAGTGCAAGGCCAACAGAGACGTAGAAAACCATGTGGGAGAAGTGAAAAAATTACTGGCAGCGTGAATTCATTTATGACCCACCCTACACTTATGTTTTCACACGTAATAATTCGTAGCGGAGCCAGCCCAGGCCTGCCCTCATGCCAAGCTCCGGGCGGGCTTTGATTTCACACATAATAAATGTTAGAGAACCGCCCCGCGCTCGCTTAGGAAGACCACCTGTCGGCAAGGTGGTAAGAGCAGTGAGTCGGCTTCACTTCTCATATTACGTGTTTTCAGGAGAAGCTCAACATTAATGTCAAACTGACATCGCTAAAATTTTTTATAATAATTAAAATAGCCAAGAATTAAAAAAAAATATATATATACAATGATTGCTACACCGCCTTATCCAGGAATATAGGGAGAAAAAACAGCCACCGGTAAAAAAGATTACAAAAGTCGTTTCTTGAGGAACTCCCCACTCTGCCTGGTGAAATTCGAGCCAAGACAATTAAGCTAACCACCTACCCTATATATATAACAACATGAAAAAAAATTAACCAACCCATTTTATTTGTGTCTATAAGTCCCCTCCCCCCTTCCGGTTTTATTCCTTAGATTTTCTCTTTTCTCCGTGTTTTTTTTTTTTTTTAACTTTGAACTTGTACTACCGTGAACAGGCTATAAACCCATTTAAAAAAAAAAACCTTTTTTTTTGTGATATTAGTAACACCTTTCCGTTAATTCGGTAAATACTAATCTACCAGCTGGTTCCCGATTTTATATCTGCGTTATTAAATGTAGGCTAGCCTAATGTTTTTATTTATTTCAATACACGTGTGAAACCCATTTCTGCTGCCCTTTGGAACTATTGTCAAAACTGATGTCCTTTGGATACCAATACCGACACTTCAACAGTTAAATCTTGGCGGTGTGGTTCCGCGATTGTAGTGTCGATCTATAAAGCCAGCAAAAGATTGACGGTTCGAATTTTTGATTGGGATAGTCTAGCGTTCAAGAACTGAAAAATGGATGTGGTTCGTGTCACTTTTATTTCGACATATTATTTTCTCTTTATTTTATAAATGTGTCTTTATTCTGCAACAGTTTGTTATTATGACAACATAACTTCGCACTCTCTGAAACATGGCTCTTTGATCTAGGTTAGTATCTTATTTTATTATACTCAAAATAAAAAAAAAAACTACAGTATAAGGTAACAGGTATCCTAATCTTTATTTTCACATGTAGTGCAGTTTTTCATTTGGATACACCCAAACAAATCCTTTTAATGCCGCGAAATTTGTAAAGGAAATAAAACTAGGAAAATTATATAATTTAGGGAAAAACACTGCCAGTTATTCCAAACGCTGAGAATTTATCAGTACGATGCATTATGACCCTTCTTAACACGCTAAATGCAATAAGGTTTTTTTTTTTTTTTTACTATAAGGTGCAATATTTAGTTCTTTTCTCCCACGTGTTTTTCAATCCGTGAAATAGCCACTATTTAATTTACGATTGTCACATAACTATTTCTTTTTTAGTGTTTATTGACATGTAGGCGAGTAGGCTGCACTGCAAGGCTGCGAGCCCGGGAGGGCTCGCTTCGGATTTCACACGTTAAAAATAAGGCGCGCTGGCCTCGGCTGGAAAGGCGGGCCAGGCGGGCGCGCGTCAGCCCTGGCCAGCTAGCTTTAGCCCTGAAAACATTATTACGTGTGACATCCTCCGTTACGGGTCAGCCACCCAAACATTATAACGTGTGAAATCAGTACTTGTGATGGATGTTGCCTCCCATCAAGGGGGATGAGGGGTAACAGTCTAACTAGAAAATCGCATGATTGGAAGAATGTATAGCCTACAGTATAATGGAAAATGGCCTAACACGAAATTCCTATATAATTGGAGTAACGCGAACCGAGTAGACTTACAGAATGAACTCGGTGCCATTCAAAAAATTCCATTGTAATACCTTAACTACTTTGACTGGGATACTGCTATAAAAAACATTCAAATCTTTAGAACAAGGCGAACTGAGCATGCAAATTCCTCACCGTGAGCAGTACGAACATGTAAACGCTTAGTTCCTAGGTAACAAGTGACCAATCCATTTTTAGCCCCCATCCAGTTTTCACCACCCATCGAAAACACCGAGCAACTTACTGAGCAATTAACAGAACAATTTTCACCCGTATCCAATATAACAGGTAACTTTTACAACCACCTAATTTTCCAAATTCCTTTCACCTTTTGCTTGGACAGAAACAGCTCCCAGCCTAACTTGCGTTATATGCAGGGTTAACCTGATTGGAATTGTCCTGAATTGACGCCGGGGAGCTTTGCATCTAGCCGGTCTTAGTTATACTATAAGACCCGTATGAGCCTGGCTGTAGTCTTATTGGCTGTTTTAGAATTTATTCTAATCTCAACGAAGAGAACAAGCGGAGAAACACAAAGGAACCAACATTGTGAAACACTAATTTCGTTTCATTAACGAAGAACTCAACAAATTTCTTATAGGAATTAACAAATTTCTGCAAATTGTTCAGTTTTATTGTTAACATAAATTCACCGAAGTTACTTATGCAAGAAAAAAACAGGGACTATCATCATGATGTGCTGGAGCCAAAATCCAATTCTTAGTGCGAAAAAGTGGTCCTAACTCAAAATTTAAAAAAAATTAAAAAAATTCCTAATTTTCCTTTGATGAAGTCGCAGTGCCACCAACCTTCACCAATGTCGGTCACCACTCGCCAAATGGCGAGTGATTAACAAAACCCGATGCTGAAATTGTCATATCTCGGGAACCGTTTTAGATAGAAACGAGCGGTTTGCGGCGTTGCGTTCAGAATTACAAGGGCTCTCCAACCAAGTGTGCAATACTGTTGCCAGAAACTTAGCTGATTGGAGAGTTAGATTAATGCAAAAAAACATTTCTAGCATTAAGTAGCAGCATAACTGCTAAAATTGTTTCTACATGGCGAGGAGGTAATGGGCAATGGCAAGTGCATTTTGACGTCTACCGGCCAAGTGGCGAGTGCCACACAATTCACATTCGTGAAGGTTGAGTTCCACTCGTAAAAGTAGCAGTTTTACATGTAGCATCATGACTACACTAAAGGAAAATTGGGAACGTTTTTCGCATTCAGCACTGGATTTTAGATCCAGAAAATTGCCCCCTATTATTATTTAAAGGTGGCCGATTCCATGTTGGCCGGCTTTCCTGTGCGACTCACTTTTGTAACATTTGCTTAAACATATGTAAACAAATGTTGTAAAGTATTGTTTTTTTTTGTTAACCCCCTCCCCCCATTATCGCTGTGTGACGATATATGCTACATTTATTTATTTATGCCTACGTGAATGCTGCAATAGCTATTAACGGTGGAATACACGAAGGTGATCCGTTCTTTTAATTCCAGTGAATAAGGAATGACTTCGAAAAATTAAATACTGCAACAAGAGATACTAACCCTGACACACAAATTATACGGAATTTCAAAAAGCAATCTACGAGCTGTATATTTCTTAACTTCTTCAGTCAGTAATTGTAATCTACCCCAAAACAAAACTTGTTAAGGATTCCCGCCAAGCTTTTCGGCCGTGGTAAGTCGTGATATCAAACACCAAGCTCTTTCGCCAAGCTAATCCCACCGAGTAATAGTTCGAAGGTTAAATGAAATATATGAAAATTGCTTACTGAGCAATTTTCAATTATTTCATTTAACATTTGAAGTGTTAGTCGGTGGGATTAGCTTGGCGAAAGAGCTTGGCGTTGATATCACGACTTCCCACGGCCAAAAGGCTTGGCAGGAATACTTCGTTTTGTTTTGGGGTAAATATCAGTAATTTTTTTTCTTAGTAATTATGAAATGGAAACGCCAATCTAGTTTTCTGGTCCAGGCCATTTCTTTTTTTTTCCATTCGTTAGATTTTGAGGACAGCAGTCGCGTTTTTTCATTTGATTAACATTTTTATTAGTATTGCAGTATCTTCTTGCAACCACACGAATTTATTTAATGTTCAGTATGGCATTGTTGCATAATAACAATGTTAAAACAATGTAAAACAATCAATTTGGACGTTTGGAGCTCCCTAACCCCTGAACCGCTTGACCAATGAGAAAGGTCCACATGAAAACGGCACATCTCCAGAGCAATACCTGTAGAACCAACTTTATTCACCGCATGGAAGAATTTATTTTCGTGATACAAAAAAAGCGTTAGTAGTAGTTAGTAGTTAGTAATTAGGCAAATATCAACGTTATTCAGGTAGTTTTTTCAACAAGAAAACATTAAGCTGTGTCCTTAATAGTGACTTTTATGTTGTCAGGCGACCAAAGTCTCCCGATTAAACAAGTTTCAGCCTTTTCTGTCGCATAGTTATTTATCCTCAGATGGCTGAAAACAGCCAAACTACCTTTGCAGTAAAGACACAACGTGTCTAGTGGTCGCCATGCTCATATATACATATTATCTGGATGGGCGACACACTAGCGTGTGTCTTGATTCTTTACTGAAGCGATATGTTGACATTCTTGGCGCTCCATACACCGTTCTCTAACAATGGAAAGCATCAACAGTGACCTTCATGCATCTTGCCTTCTGCATAGTTACAGCACGCATTTGCATCAACAATGCTATGTTCATTTACTTTTGGACGGGAATGTAGGTAAAAGTTGCAAAAGCTATTTATATGCAGAATGCCAGAAAATAGGAGTTGGTTGAGACAAGTTTGACGTTTGAACTCGAATGTGTTGTGGAGATATCAAGCTGGTCTCCCAAAGAAGTGGTTCAGTGGTTTGCTGGGGGGTTTGGTGATTGTTTTAGAAGTATTTCTGCTATACTAATTCCCAAAAGTTGGACAGCAACGTCGATTATGTTATGATTACATCTCCACCAAACCTTATTAAAAAAAAAAAAACCGCCACGGGCTCGAGCCTGTCTGGAAAGGTTGCAGCTATCCATCCAACTTTAATGGGGCTAGGGCTAAGTTGAATCTAGAAAACACATCGGTATCGGACACGTTACTTCACATACCGATATGACGAAAACACCTAATTGATAATACTAAGAATTTATGATAATACTGACCGATCCCCAATTTTAACCACTTACCCAGTATCTGTAGTCGGATCTTGGTTCAGATCAAACACCGTAAACACGCTGATACTCTTCAAAGACCTTATTAACTTGCGACTAGACACATTTTTATCGCAGCTTAGCAACGAGACCCTAGTAACTACCTACGCTTGGAGTTGTATTGAGGCAAAAAAATCAATGGAGCGTCTTCTCGCTCCAGTAACACAGCAAAGCCACCTGCCTGTTTATCTTTTATTCTCCGTCGCTACGCTTTAATTCCTCACACAATCACCCCACGCATAATCAGATTCGCCAAATTACTAGGCAGAAATGACGGTTATGTCAGTTACAAAGTGAGTCAGAAAATCGTTTGGGTGAAAACGTCTTGCGAGTTGACGCTAGACATGCCTTCGGCGAGCAAGAAAACGTCAATCGTGTGATTGAATTTGAAAATAGGAGGTAATGGATAAACTTAATATTTACTTACCTGACTTCGAAGTCTGGAGGGAAAACGCTTTCGTCAAAATTTGTAGCGTTCATGATCACACAGGCGTCTCCGCGGATCTCTCCGCACGCCTACGTGAGAAGATAACCTTTAACAGCGATGCCGTTAGATATTTTTCTAAATTTCCGCCATGTTTCGCTAGCGAACACGAAAATGCGGTACGAAATCCTCATAAGGCGCACTTCTGATGACGTCACAGTCTTTAGCCACTGATCTGTACAATGCAACATCTGGGATGGGCGTTCATTTTGTCACGCCAACAGTACAAATCATCGTCTCGTGCCTGTGGCTATTAATCCGTGTAAAACCTACTTTCGGCTCAAGATACGTCTTAAAATGAATTCTGGGTAGAAAACTTTGAAAAGTTAATATAGCGCTGCTTCTATTTGGTTCTAAATTAAGACGGACACGATTGGACATACGCAGAATTATTTACAGTTGCATGCACGCGACCACAAAGAGTTGCTAAGCAACGAAACTATACAACCAAATGCTGTAGGTGATTGGTCAGATATCATCACAATCCGTGACTTTTCGTTTTCATTGGTGAAGCTTGTTTTTGTCTTTCGGAAATAAAATTGTTTTCGATTAACACCTAAAGTTATTTAGATTCTGGTTAATATTGCGTTAAAAAAAAGCCTAAATAAAGTTTAGAATGGATAACTATCATTTGAATCACACTTATACATACTGAGTATGTTTCGTTTTTTCGATCCCAACCCACTCGTATCGGGTTATCCTAAATAAGTGGTGCAGCCAAAATCTGGATGTGCTGCGGCTTTAACGTTAATGACTTTCTACAGCTTATTCTCTAGTTTTTAAATCGTTATGGTAAGGTAACAAAAAACACGAACATAAATTATAGATTTGAATGTATTGTTTGACTTAAAAAGGTACTTATCTTGAGTTTAAACCTTTTTCGGGTGAGATGTGCTTCGTCTGCTAACTCACAAGCTGGCCTCAAACCTCTGCGATTGTAGCCTATACAGGAAATTTGTTTTCCTAACATTTATTTTACTTTTACAGACATCAATGGTAAAGGACGTTGAAGTGTCGGAAGCCGCACTAAAGACATTATTACTTGAAAAGCACACTGATTACATAGCGGCCTACGGGGAAAGGAAAGATGATTACGTAAGTTAAAGCGAGCTAATAAATCGACCAGTACCGTTATAGGTGTAAGGGTGTTTTTTCCAAGCTTGTAAAAAAAAAAAGGGGGGGGGGGGCTGCAAAACCACGTGGTCCTTTTTCGAGTGATCATCATACCCCGGCCCACCCACTCTTTTTGGTTTTCTGTGATCTGAAAAGACTGATCGTGAACTCTGCGAAGAACCACAGAGACATTCTGGTATCACCGCCCATTAAAAAAGGGTGTATGCTACAAAGATGAAAGATCAATAGGAAGCTGCCAGGGGCTGGTGGAGTCCCTGTACGGGCGCTATCTCTTTGCCAGGTACTGGTGGAGCTTCCGCAATCCGCCCCTCCCAGGTCCAGGGTTCGGTTCGGGGTTTCAAAACATGCTTTTACTGGAGCCATAAATGAGAGGTTTACATGCATTGGTGGCCATGTAGTTGTTTCCCCTCTTTCACTGTCCGTCACCAAGTGGCTCATGTGCGTGGCGAGTGGCTAAGAAGGCCAGTTGGGAGGGAAGTGACAAGCTGGGTGGAAAGTGACGAGCTGAGTGAGCTCGGCATTCTCACAAAGCCAGGATATAATGTCTTTTTGTCTCCTCTTTTGACATTTGTGTGTCGTGATGTACAGAAAATCTGGTTTGTACTTCAGTAGCGTAGTTTAATGTGCTGCATGCCACCTGTACTTTTCCCGTGAAAATTAGGTAAATAATTTTAATGTTTAGTAGCCTGGTGTTTTAAAAAAAATGCCACGTAAGGCAAGAATCCAAACCCCTCTCCGTAACCCTTTGTGGTTGAATTATCTGAACAGATCTGCTAAACAACTTTTTCCTATACCATTTTTTGGGCAAAGGCTTCATTTGGCCCACAAAAATTATTGAAACATGCAGTCTTTGGCCCCTATAACAGAGTTTGCTTGTACCCCACATTGGCAGATTTTCCTTCATGCAATTCATTGTGTGTTGCCTTCCGCATTCGCCGTGTTTTTGTATTGTTAAACGAAAAAACGATGTGAGTGAAAATTTGTTGCCGTAAGCTCAGTGAGTTGACAATACAGCGTATGTGCCACATTCGATTTGTATATATATATATTTGTTTGTTAATTGCAGGAGTACTGCATGACAGAATATTTGCGTATGTCTGGTATTTATTGGGGAATTACTGTCATGGATCTCATGGGTCATCTTGATCGAATGGAGAAATCGGCAGTCCTCGACTTTGTCCAAAAATGTCAGCACGAATGTGGAGGCATTGGAGCTAGCATTGGACATGATCCTCATCTGCTCTACACATTGAGTGCCATTCAGGTAACAAAATGCAGCAAGTAACTGCAACAAGTAGCTGTAGTTAGTAGAGCGTGAAACGTAACAGCACCTGTGTGGTTGTTGATGTGTTGAGTTAGATTTATCAAACGGCAATCTCTATATGGGTTGATGATTGCAACCTTTAATTGAAAGTTTCATGGTTCAGGTATTACTGTAGTATTTTGAATTTCAGAATTTGAAACAAGTACAAATTAAGCAATACATTATAGTTGATCAAATTGTTTGTGCATGAATGTTTTCTACATTTGTGCATCGGAAATATGTCATCTACACTTTTTGTCAGTCTTTTAAGTGCCCACGTGAAGCAAAAGTCTCCCCTCTCCAACCTCCTCCCCCCCCCCAACCCCTGCCAAATTGCTCTAAGCCCACCCCTTTAAAAAAACTCATTTTCTGCTACAAAATTAACTAAAAGCAGTATACATTTAACAAAATCAACTTTTGTCTCAAAAAATACAATTTTTCTGCTGCAAATTTAACTAAAAGCTTCATACATTTGATGAATTTCATTTTGTCCAACACGATTCACAAATGGGAACGTTTTTCTCTCCTGATAACTATAATGCTATCGCATATAAGGCTATGGTTATAAATTAAGTCTTAACTGTTGAGTTATGTTGGATTTTGAAGGAATGATGATTTAATAAGCTAAATTTATGGATAAATTAGAAAAAAAGAAGTTGTTGTAAAAGTAATTAACAAATGGTGGAAATTGTTGTCACACAGGGCATCCATTAAGCTAACTGAAGGTAAGAAGTTACTCAACAATAAGTAATAAATGTTGGCCGGTATTTAGTTTAAAAACTGCTTAGCATTTTGTTGACGAGTAGGCGCAGTGGAAAGTTATGAATATGTGAACATTAGCGTGACACGTGAAACTAAGTAGCAACAACACAGTCGGTTTTCATTTGAAGCAGTATTCACAATACCATATTAACACTCGTACATGAGAGAATGGAACAATTTAGAGTTAAATATACGACCTGAAGGTTTGGAGGATTGACAAGAAGTGAAGCCCTGTTCGGCTTCTTTAGTTACCGTAATACCATCTTATTTACAAAACACTCGTCACAAAGCCAACAATACTATAACTACTTAAAACTATTGTCTTCACCCATAACATGGACTTGAATAAGTACAAACATCTATTGTTGTGACCAGCTGAGTAGGATCCAAGATGGCTGATTCATATTGGTTGAAGGAGCCGATGAGTTAAAGGTCATTGATCCCAGATACCAACAAACGCCTTTGACAACACAGGTTTGATGGTACGCATATGTTTTTATAACACTTCTTACATGACATTGGACAACATTTTGCTCATCAGTGCAGCCACCGGTGATTTTCTGTGTCATCAGTCGTTGAGCTGTTTGGTGAGTTTCGAAAAGTGCTCAAATTAAAGGGGCAAGCGATTCTACTGAATGGTTAAATGCTGATGTTCTTCGTGTACTCCTGGTATTAAATCATTTCATATTGTTCTCCATGTTAGGAATGAATATTATGTCTATTGCTTTACTAAATAAACAGCAGTGTATTCTTTCCTTTGCTTATTCCACAGGTTTTAGCAATATATGATGCTATTGATGCCATTAATGTAAATAAAGTAGTAGAATACGTGAGCCAACTGCAGAAAGAAGATGGTAGTTTTGCTGGAGATAAATGGGGTAAGAACAGATGCATGTCTTGTGTGGGTTATCAGGCCCGCAGCTATAGTTTCTAAACAAGTAAAATTTGGCGAGTTTTTACGGAGAAGGTTGGGATGCACTCGTTGAGGTATGTTTAATGCCAAAACTGAAAGGCACGCTCATGCAGGTGGTTCTTGTCATCCTTTACTGCCTACATTTAATAAAAAATAACAAGGCGTCTCCTGGTGGGAGGAAATGAGACAAAAATATCCACCCCCCCCCCCCATAAAAACACTGCACACCAAAATTTAACTACGTAAACCACCACTGTTTGGGTTAATTTTTACCATGTGCTGTCTGCCCCCTCCCCCTCCCTTCACCCAACTCTTCTCTGGATTTGTGCAGAAGATAAATCCGCACTACAATCCCATGTTTGCAGACGACGCTGCAGCCTAGGCTACCAGATCCTGTCAAAGTAAGAGAACAGGATGAGCAAAGAAAACAACGACAAAAACAAGACTACGACAGCCGCCACCGCACACAAACGAGAGCAGAGTTGCCAATAAACACCAGAGTTTGGATCACCAACCTAAAAAGAGAAGGACTAAACCCCTAGGTCATACATAATCGAAACGGACCAAGGGACACTAAGACGAGCCTCACAGCACCTGCTAGTGCTGCCTCGAAGGGAAAACGAGAACCCACAGGCAGCCTCTACACCAATGATGGAAGTGTACCCGGCAGGCAGTCTCTCAACTCAACGAGAGCTTGAACCACAAGCATGTCAGACTGAGGGAATGAACTTGTTACCAAGGAACGACACAGCTCTTGTGCCAGGAACACATGCCACTTACAACCAGCATGGACCTGCAACCCCGAAGACACGGAATGCTGGTACTCCACTCGACTCGGGCCTAGATCCTCGCACGACGACGAGCGTTGCACGACGTGTAATTTCTCCCAAGAGATTGACTTAAGAGTAGTGTGCAATTTATAAGCTACATTATTATATTCGAGTAGTATACAAATAAAGTATACGGTAAGTGTTTAAATAAAGTGTATCCTATTATTGGAGTGAGATCTTGTAGTAGCAATCTATCTGTATATAGATGGCGTTGGCCTACTAGACCATTGGGGCTAGCCACCTGGAAGAGTTAGTTAATAAACATGTCACCTATACCAGCCATACATGTACGTATCATGTCCTGTTACTAATGATCACTAATCGCCCATCCCACGAACACAACAACATTTGATAAAAAAGAACAAGGCGTCTCCTGGTGGGAGGAAATAAGACAAAAATATCCACCCCCCCCCCCTCCCCAATAAAAAACCCTGCACACCAAAAATTTAACTACGTAAACCACCGCTGTTTGGGTTAATTTTTACCATGTGCTGTTTGCGCCCTCCCCCTCCCTTCACCCAACTCTTCTCTGGTTAGCATTAGTATACTCTTTCAGAACTGTACATTTGTCTAAGCAAGCGTTTAACAAAGCACAAAAAAGAAACCGTTGGATTTCGGCAATTAGTTCTAGGCCGAGTTGCATACGCTGTTACTGCTAAGGAGAAAAAAAAAACTCCCTTTAGCATAATAGACATTTCAAGGACAAACAAGTGAAACAAGGATACACGATACTGCAGTAGTAATTTGCTGTCCAGTGTCCATGAGGTACAGTAGAATGTGTTTACGCAAAGACTTGCCACGTAAATTTTTTCGCTCACTAGTTTTTACTTGTTAATACTAAATTTGCTGATGGTCGATTCTCGCCCTTAACGGAGAGCGAGTTGCCTATACCTAGTCACCATGGCAACGTCGCCTCATAGGTACTCTGATGCACAGCAGCACTACGTCGTCAATTTGTGACAACAATTCCTATGGCAGTACAAAGCGCAAACGGCAGACTGATTTCTGAGTCCTACCATTCGATGGTTTAGTTTTGACTCGGGGGGGGGGGGGGGGTTAATAGCTCACAAACACCCCACACCCATATTTGTATTGAACATATTAACGTTGGAAAGTAATAAGCTGAATGGTCCTTCGTTCCGTTTTATTGATTGTTGATTTCCCTGGTAACAGATTTGCTACATTCAGTCAGACTGTGTTTAAAAATGTCAAATTGCTTCCTTAGAAAATTTGAGTCTATCGTTACGTCTTGTAAAAATATTTGCGAAGATATTGGGACGAATAATATCTTTTCTTTTGAAATCTAAGCGTACAAGACGTAACAATGAACCTATGTGTTAAATACACAAAACAGTCGTTTGCTGCTATGAGAGTTCGGAACACAAATTTGAACAGGCTCGTTTAAAACGCAGCGTGAGCAACGATGTAAACAGCAGAAGAAAAAAACAGCACAACGCCTGAGGAAGACAGTAGAAGCGTATCCCAACACCTTTTAAGGACTGTCGAAAATTCGCGAATAGGAAACATTTGTATTCCTGTTGTGAGAATAAGCCTTTTAAACGAACCTGCTCAAAACTTATATGTTATCGTTAAAAACGTTATTTTTGGTTGTTTTCCTTTTTTACCTAATTAAACCCACGTTATATGTGTCAATAATGTTAAGTAATTTTCCTTTTTTTTTCATGGTTGGTTGATTAGGAGAAATTGATGTCAGATTCTCGTTCTGTGCTGTGGCATGTTTAGCTATTTTGGTAAGTTAAGCAAAAAAAAACTTTAGCCTTCGGAAACATAGATTGCCTGTGGATTTGTGCATTCTTCCCTGAAGGATGCTTCTGCCTGGAAGTTTTAAAAGTTGTCTAGAGCTGGCCAGCTGTGTAACACGGTCTGCGCATGCGCGTGCTCAGCCCCTCTATAAAAGCATTCAGGCGAGGCTGGCGTGCCATCTTTTTTTTCTCCAGCGTGACCGTGAATGGTCGCTCCTCACTTCTTCCTTTAGCTTCGCCAGCTACACTATCTTTGCCTACTTCGCCAGCTCTGCCATCTTCACCTGCTGCGCTGTCTTCGCCCTCTACTCGTGCGTCTCCGCCATGGCAATATCAAGGAGGATGCCTTCCAAGCATCCATCATCCAAACACCATCCTCCCGATCCAAACATCGTGGTCTGTGCTTCGCTCACTTGGTCTTACCCAGTTCTGACTGCCTCCATCGAAGATCATCTTCGTCATGGCAAGGTAACGAACTACAAAACAAGGCTGTTCGCCCAGGCCGACTTCGCCTGTAACATCTTCGCCTGTTCAAAACTGCAGCAATCGAAGATCGTTTCACCATGGTCTAAACCGGACTACACCGAAGCTTTTTCGTCGCCTGCAGTCCGTAACCATCTCGGACGTCACTACCAGTCACCTTCCGCTCGGCTCCCGTTGATGGACCATCTAACGCCGTTCGTCTGCCACGCTACCAGCAAATCAACGAACTACCTGCAGCTACGTGCATGCCTTAACCACCACTGCCAGCATCTCTAACAACGCAAATCCCAGATTGGTTTAATCTGTTGTTGCGTTTTTCTTCTCATCGCATTTTATCTACGGTTTTTCTTCGGCATCGCCTGTTTCGTCAGCCACTTTCGAAGATCGTCTTCGCCATGACAAAATCCTGCACAACAGGACAAGGGTCTGTTCCCTGAATAACTTCGCCCTCTCCCTTCACCTGCAACGTCTTCGCCGCCACTTCAAAATTGCATCAAATTGAGTTCGTCCTTAACATGGCCTGAACCTGATCCACACCGATGGACTCTTGCCAAAATGGTTTCTCCCTCAACTGCAGGCAAGCCCCAGCATCCCAGATTTATTCATCTGCTTATCACCATCTGTCTGCCACTTCGCCCCGCAGCGGCCATCGTGCGTGTCTTCACCCCAGCATCCCTAACAACACATCCCTCGGATTAGGCTTAATCTGTCGCTGTGTGCATTTTCTCCGGCCTTTGCACGACCTTCACCCTTTCAAGTCAACTTCCACTGCTCACTGCCTTCAATCGCTGCCACTCCCCATCCATCAGCCTTTTCCCTACTTCGGTTTTTCACCATTCTTTCCCGATCTTCGCCCATTCCCGCCAGTTCTGACTGCCTCCATCGAAGATCGTCTTAGCCATGACAAAATCGAGAACTACAGGACAAGGCTCTTTGCCCAGGACGACTTCGCCTTCTCCCTTCGCCTGCCACGTCTTCGACTGTTCATGTCTACACCAAACAAAGACCACCTTCCCCCTAGACCCAATCCTGGACTACACCGAAGGACTCTTCGCCCAGTTCGTCCGCTACATCACCTCTCTCCGCATCCTGACAACAGCAAGACCGGATTTTTCACTCGCTCAAGTTGCTGTTCATCAGGTCTTTCGCCCTTCTGCTCCCCACATCGGTCGCCTCTTTGCCATCGGCTGTCCTTAGGGCTACGGACCACCATCCCGACCACATCAACGCTGCCCTTGGTCTGCCGCCGCTGGCCCAACACTCATCGTCCTCCACCACCCACGTTCGAGACCTGAACGACCATGACCTTAGGCACCTACCAACAACAGGCCTCCTAGAAGACCGCAGTCCTCTTTACCACCGCAGTTTTTCATCTTAGATTTCCATCCTGCTTACCGCCTGCAGTCAGCGGCCCTCCAAGCCGCCACGCTTCGCCAGAAACCTGCCGCTCTGCGTTTCAACACTTACTGCTGTAGACTCCTCTGTCTCTAGGCTCCACAGCCACCGAGGACAGTTCTCCAACGGGACACTGTCACAGTCGACCACACAGAATTCTTCAACTCGACCAGCCAAGAGTTCTTCTCCTTCACCCGCAACCCAATCACCACCGGCCTGGATTCTTTTCCATCTGGCAGCTTGGGACATCACCTCCTGTTACCATCTCGACTCCCGTGGTATTTAACACTGTTCGAACCCACTTCGCCACCTTTTCAACCTTCCAGCCATCAATGAACCCTACCATCTTCAGTTGTCGGCTACTCTTCCTAGAGAGGATCTTCCCTTCAATCCATCTTCTTTGCGGAGACAAGTCACCAAAACCTGAGTCATCAAGGTCACTTTGGCTGACGGCACCCTTCCTTACACTCTGGCCAATCGACCCACCATCCACCGCTGCGTGCGTGCCTTCACTACCATCTTCCGCATCGATGACAACGCAAGTCTCGGTTTTGGATTAATCTGTTATTGCTTTTGGTTTTTTTTTCCTCATCGTTTTTCTTGACATGTTCAAGCATCCTCATCGTCAACAATGGGATTTCATTCCGCACAACATAAAATGACACTACTTCCCAGATTAGGCCTAATCTGTCGTTGTCTGTGTTTTTATCGCCCTGCTCCACTTCGCCTTCACGGACTTCGCCCACCTCACGGCCTTCTCTCGATCAAGTCAAGTTCTACCGAATGCTACATTCATCCCCGGCTGGATCTGGAAACCCTCCAATTGATCTTCCCATCGATGACATCTTGTCCCACATGGATCCCTTCAGTCAGCCCTGACTCATCGCCAGCCCATCGTCTACATCTCCACATTTGGCTGCTATTCCGTATTCGACCCCGGTGAAAAATCCTCACCCTCAACCCTTCAGCCAGCTCGGACGTCACCACCAGTCCCCAACGATCCGCCACTTCGCTCTCTATGACTACTGTCTGGCTCTCGCCAGGAGACAGCTACGCCGTTCACTCGTATTGACACCGGCAACCGACCAACTGCTTACTGCTACAAACTTCGAGATCAACCCAAGTCCTTGCCTAAGCCTAATCTGTCACCACTTCGGCTTCTCACTTCTCCTCGACGAAGCCAAGCCACGAAGTTAAGCCCCATCATCGCTGCTCACCGTGCGGCCATTATCCCTGACCCTGGAAGCAGAACCACAACCCCCATCCCCCTGACGTGTGTCGCAACGCTTCCAATGATGTCTTCACTGGCAACCCTTAACCCTCCCAAGGCATTTCATGGGTCACGACAACAACTGGTCTCACTTTGGAAATCCCAGGTCCTCAGATAACCCGATGCTTGCCCTCGACTACAACTCCACAAGCGAAAAAAAAAGCCTGAAATTTCAACCCAAAACCACGTGAATCTCAAGATCACGGCCATCGCTAAATCTTCCAAGCATGCCTCACTTCGCACTGAGATGGGAATAAAGCCTTCTCTACATCTCCACATTCGGCTGCTATTCCGTATTCGACCCCGGTGAAAAATCCCCACCCTCAACCCTTCAGCCAGCTCGGACGTCACCACCAGTCCCCACCGATCCGCTACTTCGCCCTCCATGACTACTGTCTGGCTTTTGCCAGGAGACAACTACGCCGTTCACTCGTTTCGACACAGGCAACCGACCAATTGCTCACTGCTACAAACTTCGAGATCAACCCAAGTCCTTGCCTAAGCCTAATCTGTCACCACTTCACTGCCTTTTCACTTAACTTCTCCTCGACGAAGCCAAGCTACGATGTTAAGCCCCATCATCGCTGCTCACCGTGCGGCCATTATCCCTGACCCCGAAAGCAGAACCACAACCCCCATCCCCCTGACGTCTGTCTCAACGATTCCAACGATGTCTTCACCAGCAACCCTTAACCCTCCCAAGGCGTTTCATGGGTCACGACAACAACTGGTCTCACTTTGGAAATCTCTGGTCCTCTGATCACCGGATGCTTACCCTCGACTCTCTATCTTGGTCCCATGCAGGTTGGGAAACGTCTACAACTCCACAAGCGAAAAAACAAGCCTGAAATTTCAACCCAAAACCACCTGAATCTCAAGATCACGGCCATCGCTAAATCTTCCAAGCATGCCTCACCTCGCACTGAGATGGGAATAAAGCCTTCTCGCATCACGTCGTTTCTCACCAACAATGCTTTGACCTCACTAACCAACAAACTGAACTCCACGACAAACCTTGCCTCACGGCAGATGGACGACAAGACTCCCCCACCATTTCGCATCAACTTTTGGAGAAGCCACCCAGGCAGGAAAACAACACCCATGGACATCACCTTCCCTCACGAGACCGCACCATGGTGGTCCGGCATTACAACACCATCAAAATCGGTGCCTATCCACGAACTATCGGCCGAATCTCTACCTCTTCACTGATGCACCCTGACTAGACAAAGGAACTCCACCCAGGATCAAGACCTTCCGACGTCATGGGAGAAGGATCACTTCCACACCCTGGACCTCAGCACCACCTGGGAAGCCCTCAATTATTTCCACCATCTCAAGTCAACAATCTAAACCTACTGTACAACACTGAACCCCTTTGTCAAAGCATCAGGAGGCTTCCGCTTGATCGCTCTGATCGAATCTAACGAGAACCTCTCGATCGCCCTGGGTTCTCCATTGAAGGGTCCTCAGGGATTGCTTCAGCACTGTGACCCTAGCTCCCTGACCAGGAGAATGGTGCTCCTCACCATTCTGAGTCAAACCCCAAAGACCTACGAGCCTTCACCATCAACTGTTAAACTCACACCCAAGAACATCACTGCCGTCGAACCTGAGAGACTATTCTACCCAAAACGTGTCTTATGGTTCCAAGAAAAAAAAAAATCTGGAATTCCACAAGGGACGAAACCTTCTCTTCTTCCCCCCTTCAAGATTTCATTCGGCGTAACATCTGCAACGATGATCGCTTCATGTTTCAAGACTGTCATCAACAATACCTACGAAGACATCATAACGATCATCCCACCATCAACATAATGGCATCTGCAGATAAACAAAGACCGACATCAACATACTAGACCTTCCACAACAACATCACAGTCTCAGATGTCATGGAAGCCGCATCATAGAGAAGTCAAACAGTCCTCACAAGCGACTTCTTCAGGGACATGACAAGCAGGAAAATGAACTACACTGTCTGGGACCCATTGTCGCTGCCAGAACTGTCATCCAACCCCCTTAAGCACTGGAAACATTTGATGTCTTGAAGCAGATGTCCTGAAGCTGAAGCAAGACTCATCTTAAACAATCAACCCTTTATCTGGGTCTCCACATACCGACGTCCACAACTCCTGTTAATGTTTTCAAAAAATGCAAAAAGTTATCTGAGATTTTTGGGGGAGCAGCTCGTAACCCTAGGAAACCTGTCAGGTGGAGGCCGCCTCCATAACTGACGAGGTCTACTGTGAATGCAAAAATTCACTGGTAATCTCTATTTCCGAAGGGCAACTAGAAACAGTATGTTGTCGGCCCTCTGCCGGCTGAAAATTGTTTCTATTGCCTGGAGGAAACATACATTACCTGTACCCTCCCTACCTCCCCTCTGGAGTCACCACCTTATATATTGAGAGGGGAAAAAGATGGCAGGCCGGCCTCGCCTGAATGGTTTTATACAGGGGCTGTGCATACACGTGCACAGACCGGGTTATGCAGTTGGCCAGCTCTAGACAACTGTAAAACCTCAAGGAAGAAGCATCCTTCGGGAAAGAATGCAAAAATCCACTGGTAATGTATGTTTCTTCCACACAATAGAAACGATTTTCAGTCGCCCCGGCCGAGGGCCGGCAAAATATTGTTTTTTAAGCTTCATATCTCGTCAATTAAACATTAATTCTGTTTGGCAAACACAGGAACAAGGCAATTGTTTAATTTTTGATAAATTTCATGTTGCGTATTAGTTTTTCCTTTTTTTTTCTTTCAGAAACGTTTGGATGCAATCAATGTGGATAAAGCTGTTAAATATGTTGTTTCATGTATGAACTTTGATGGCGGTTTTGGCTCCAGACCTGGAGCAGAATCACATTCCGGTCTCGTAAGTATCTTTCTACTTGCCGTCCGGAAACATAAATTACCTGTGAATTTTTTACATTCTTTCCAAAGTCTCCTTTTCTTCCTTGGAGGATTCTTAACTCAGGTGATCCACCCAGCTGTGCAACCCATGTACGCATGTGCAACGCACTCCTCCCATGAGAGCGTCTGCCATCTTTTTCCCGCCAGCGTGCACCGATACGGTCACGCTTTGGTTTTCTTTCCACTTTGCCTTCACCCACTTCGACCTGCCTTCGCCCGATCAAGTCGTCCACTGCCGAAGACAGTCTTTGCTCTATACCCCTCAGCTGCCGCTGTGGTAAGCCACCTGATTTTTCTGAGTGAGCCGAACAGCCGCCGAATATTTTTTGATGGCCGCCTGGCCTAACCGCCGAAAAAAATACGGCTAGAGCCCCAAATTTTGAAGTTTTAATGCATCAAAATGAAATGAAAGTCATGAAGATAGTTGTAGCGTGTCTCAAACGGTAAGCTGCTCTCAACTGCCTTATTTTTCATAGTTTTTAAAACCATATTCGCTTGCCAGCAACTTAAGCGTTTGTGTATTTGTGTGGTCATTATCATGCATGGTTACTTCCTGTTTCGTTTTTAGGGTTCGAGTAATAATAGTTGGGACGCAGTACTAATAGTTGGGACGCAGTACTGTGGAAGCATTACTTTAAAAAAAAAATTTGTGGTGATGTAGTCATGATTTTTAATTTGAGGGTCCTTTGCAAATTTTTTCTTTTTTCATTTGTGATTCATCAAGAAATCCATTAGGCCTATGTCCCCTTCCTCTTTCGATTTTGTTATTTTCTTATGCACTTTCGTCGTTGATATATCTGTACTTCATTTCGAGCGATTTAGCCGAAAATTAAGCCGTCAGCCAGCAGAATTTATTGTTGGCCGGTGGTGGCCATAAAATTTGCGGCTAGCCGCAATTTAGCCGAAATGTCTGTTAAGCCGGCTGAAAATGACAAAATAATGCCGCTGAGGGGTATACTTCGCTCATGTCTAGATTCTCCTGGACCACTTTGAAGGACTCTTCCAATGATGGCTCTTCTTTTCCCGTATGCACTCCATAGATTGACCCCGACATCGTCGTCAGCCTGTCACCGTTCGCTTCACCTTCGGCTGCACTCCCGCTGCGGCTTCATCTCACTGTCAACAACTTCGACCTTCCCGCAACAATCTCTGATGTCACAACCTGTCGCCATCCGCCTGCCACTTCGCCTTTTGCAGTTGCGCTTCGGTCACCATCGTTGGCAAAGCAAACACCGTTCTCCTGCAACGCTGCCGGCTAATCGTCCAACCACCTGCAGCGGCGTGCGTGTCCTCACTGCCGCCACCTGTATCACCAACAACGCAAATCCCAGATTAGGTGTTAGGTTTTTCACCAATCCTAATTCATCTACGAGTTCAACCCCTTTTGATGCCAACGAATTGAATTTTCTGCCGTATCACACAAAACGACAGTTTCCCAGATTAGGCTTAATCTGTTGTGTGTTTTCCCTCAATCTGCCTCAATCGACATGCCAGCCTAGCTTTCATCCTTCACTTCCTGCTGTCCTTCACTAATTGCTACTCGCAGCTTCCCGTCGATGTCACAGAATTGATTTTTCTTCAACGTGACATGAAACGACGCCTAATCCCAGATTAGGATTAATCTGTCATTAGGTTCATTTTCTGCTCAAGATCTGCTTCACCCGAAGAAAACAAGTCTCTCATGTCTGTCCTTGGATACCAATTCACAGCCCTCCATCTTCCGCTGCAATCTGTTTTTCGTTCTCTTCGAGCCTTACGACCATTTTGCAACCGCCAGCACTTCGTGTTTCACTGCTTACTCTACCTCACTCACTGTCGCTCGCAGCTTCTTTTGACGCTCGTCCTTCGCTGTCTGTCTGTCAGCCATTGTCGATCATCGTTGCTGCTACTCAAGACCATCCCCCCTTGCCCACAGCTCTTCAAGCATGTTGCCCTTCGCTGTCTGCCGCACTGCGGCTCCAGATAGTCGTCCCGGCCGAGCCACCACGGCTCTTTGGACAGTCGTTTAAGCTCTTCATGCACCGTCTTACGCCGACTGCAGTTTAGAGGTTCTTCCAGACAATCGTCCGTCGCCGACCATAATCCGCATCTCTTTCGGACTGTCGTCGTAGCTACCCGCTGTCTACAGCCCTCCGAGTCAGCAGCACTCGGCTTCGCCGCCTACCGCTGGGAGCTCTTCATGCACCGATCTTCGCCACCTGCAATTTGAAACTCTTCCAGTCGATTGTCATTCGCCGTCCATAATCGACAACTCTTCCAGACTGTCGTCTTTTGCCACCCGCCATCTGCAGCCGTCCGAGTCTGCTGCACTTCGCTTCTCCGCCTACCACTGGGAGCTCTTCACGCAACATTCTTCGCCATTCTTTGCAATTTGAAGCTCTTCCAGACGACCGTCCTTCTCCGACCATAATCCACAACTCTTTCGGACTGCCGTCTACAGCCCTAAAGTCTGCCGCACTTCGCCTTGTCTCTCTTCATGACCTAAAAAAGAAAGTCGCAGAAAGTTTGCATTTGAAAAAATATCAAAAATGAAGATCAAGAACCATCTTTCTTATCTTCATTAAACACTGTGCACCATCTACAACCACACTTGTGCGATTTGCACTGCAAACAGCAACCTATCCTCCGAAACAGAAGACCTAACCAAAACTATTGCCGACCTCAAACTTCAACTGGACTCGGTGAACACGATAGTGAAGTTACTTTCCCCAACTTTGAATTTTTCCGTGCAGGGCAATGATGTATGGCGAAGAAAAACACGATCGATATAAACCTGAAGGCGGTTGCAGGAAGAAAGAAACTTTCCCCAACGCCCAGACCAATGGCGTTTACCACAATGTGCACTCTCTGCTACTAGAAAATCCCCATATAAACGCTCACCAATGTGGCCAAGAAAGAAGCTTCCCATGAACAAAAAGAAAAAAGACCCCCCCCCCCTACTTTTCTCCAAAACCCAGCAATCCCCGCCCTGATCAAATTTCGAGCACACCAATCATTCCGTGTGACTCGGTTTCCGACTCTTTAACCACGATCGTGAAACCCCCATTTCGTACCAATGACTCTCAAACCAAAGTCTGGCTCATCGCCACCACAAACTTGCCTAAATCAAGATTTGCAACCCAATCGATTTGGCAATTTGTCGACCTCGTCCAATTCATCCCTGCCCTATCGTGCATCACTCAATGTCCAATGTTAACACATGATCTTTACCCTGTGCCGACTGCCAAGCTCGAGCAAAGGGATTTGCTTTCAACTTTTCAACCCGAACCTAATTCTCCATTTGTAATCTTAAAATTTTTCATACATCTTGT
>JAHWFP010191538.1:110621-142916 GCA_023313725.1 Lithobius niger | reverse complement strand
ACAAGATGTATGAAAAATTTTAAGATTACAAATGGAGAATTAGGTTCAGGTTGAAAGTTGAAAGCAAATCCCTTTGCTCGAGCTCGGCAGTCGGCACAGAGTAAAGATCTCGGTGATCTCGATGCCACTCACAGCTAAAAAAATAAATAAATAAATAAATAAATAAGATGAATGACGAAAACTGAACTTTAACGATCCCAACCTTCAACTTTAACTTCGCCTCAACTTTAACTTCCATGGATTACAACAATTTAACCTCGCCCTTTCAACCTCTTCACCAAACGTTGAACTTGAATGCCATTTCTGTTCCTTGAGCTCAGCCCACATAATTCCAATCAACGTCTTAGGGCTTCCATCCCCATGTGCTTCCTCTTCACTCGCACCTTCTGGCCTAACGAAGGTGGAACATGCCGGACCACTCTGGATCAATCGCTCAAGTTAATTCAAGACCTCAACCAACCTTTGAAAGTTTTTCTCTCTATCCAACTACTTCCTTATCAGCTAATCAACCACTTACATCCGGATGTCCCTCAAGCCCTGTGAACGCCAATAAATGCATCACCTAATCAAGGTAAACTTTTTTTTTCCTTTGTTGGTATTTATCAGCCCCAAAACGAAGTAAAATTTCCATAATGTGTCCATTAGCACAAGAAGATCATGGAGTCTACGACTCCGGAGAAACATGCTCGCAATCCTAGGACACTTGTCACCAGATATGACGAGGTCAACTGTGAATGCGAAAAATTCACAGGTAACATATCTTTCCAGACGGCAAGTTAGAAACATTATTTTGCTGGCCCTCGGGTCGGTCGGCTGAAATTTTTAAAATTGTTTCTATTGCCTAAGTAAAGTATGTTTCCTTTAGGCAATAGAAACAATTTTCAGCCGGCTGATCCGAGGGCCGGCAAATACTGTTTATGTAGGTTGTTTTAAATTCTTTGTTGACTCGACTCGCCATTCCAAAAATTTGCCACAAGTCCAAAATCCGTCCAACTTCTGAGACCAGCATAACAAGAAATACAACGTGACAATTAGCAATTCTGGTCACTTACCATATATCAAAAATACGGATTCGGTAAGGAAGAACCAAAATCACAGTTCACAAAAGGTTTATTAACAATTAACAGAGTTGTTTAATCTCTTCCCACAGCTAATCAATTAGGTTCTTTAATGAGTAACACAACGTATTAGTACTTGGCTTCTATTAATTACAATAGTTGTTTAATTATTGATCACAACTCTCAATAAGTCATGGACTTGAGCTATCCAGGGGCCCTATTCTCGACTTGATCACTATCAAATCGAATGCGATTTTATCAAATGTCGCGTGTGATAGAATGGACGAACAACAATTTTCGCATGCTTTTTGGTAAAACTGCATGCGATTATAAAAACGCAATTCGAGACTAGAGCCCCAGGTATATTTTGTTCAACACATTCAACCTTGTCTATTATCTTACTTCTCTTGTTCATGAGCTCCAATATTTCCCCGAATGAATATTGGCATGGATTTGGGCAACTGCATTACTTGAGCAAGGATTACTGACGACCAATTCCATGCCGGTCCTCAGTATATATATGAAAAGAGCGCTAGAATGTATAAATGGTTAGACCCATATTGGGAGAGAGAAAAATAAAAGAAACCCTGCCCAGTAAATGGCTTAATAATCCCATTCCTCATTCCAAGTAAAGCACAAACCTCTCAGAAGGTTTCCTCCGCAAGGACTGCAGTTACGACGGGGATTACCCAGGAATGGAAAAATAAATGAGAACTTAATAATTAATATAGCCATAGCTAATCAATTAATGATGTTACTTATTAATAATAATACCAAGAATGTATAGGGTATAGGGTAACCCTCTAAATTCTTGATAATACCTAAGTGTGTTTAATAACCAGAACACAGAATGGTGTCTAAAAACCTTTATGTAGTGGTTTTGATCAAGGACCTGATTTAATTGACAGTTTGGTAAAAAAAAGTGACCGTAAAGGAATGGCGATAGCCATCCACTCCTTCCTCCCTTTAGTTTACAGGTTGCACAAATTTGTAGGATCAGAAATGTTAGCCATTTTGTTCTGGTAAATTATTTTTTTTTGTTTTAGATATACTGCTGTTTGGGGCTGCTGGCAATAACTGGCCAACTACACCACATTAACACTGATCTTCTCGGCTGGTGGCTGTGTGAACGTCAGTTGCCTTCAGGAGGGCTAAATGGTGAGATTGGATTGTTATTAAATACTTTACAGTTTTGCATAGAACTTGAATAAGCTATGTGTAAACCAAGAATTTATTGCAAACAAAAATGTCAAGTGTGCCGTAAAAAAGGGGGTTATATGATTGAATTTTCTACTTGTTAAAATGAACACGAATAAGTCTAAAAACATCGTGATTTGTACTTTGAAAGTTCCTTAACATTCTCAGATACAAACAAAACAAGCACAAATTTCAAAGTTCTAGGAAGAAACTCAGTCTTTCTTCCCAAATTTTCGACAGTCCTAACACTGGTGGATGTATCACGTAGAAAGTCTGAGTTTCTTCCTTGAACTTTCAAATTTGTGCGTGTTTTGTATGTAGCTGAGAACACGAATAAAAATTGATGATTTTAATTGAAATAATAAAATGCTCAATTGAGAAAATTCCATCTGTTTAGGTGCGGCTGTTGTGCTTTACGTTTTAAATATATGATTGGTAAAGCACAATAGCACCTCAACAGCTGGAATTTCTCAGTTGTACATTCTTTGTTTGCCAAACATATTAACCTGATAATTTAGCATTACATTGTCCTCAATTTAATGTCTCCCTGGAGGTTTTTTGGTTGTTAGTAGCCGCCTGCTTGCATGAACCTCTGCGCATGCGCAGCCCTCTCTATATAAGCGAGAACGTAGTCGGTCTCGGCATTTATTTTCCTCCAGAGGTTCCTACGCGTCACCTCGTCTCCCGACTTTCGACCAGGAATTTGGATTTTTTGCTTTCGCTCAGCTCCTTGCGATGGAAGCCGCCCTTTCGCTTATCGCTCCTGCCTCGGATGCTGTTCTCTCTCCTGCTGCTACTCCGACCGTCCGCGACGACCGCTGCTTGCCCGGCTTAGACCGGGACGTTCATGTCGTCAGCGACAAAAACCATTCCCGTTGCAAGATGGCCAACGCACTCCGCCGCCTCCGACCTCACGGCCTTCGAAGAGGACTTACGGCAAGCCGAGGCGCTTTTCCGGGACGCCAAAAGGAAACTCCGTCAGGCCTCATCCCGGTTTGGCCTTTCGACCACCAACTCTCCGCTCGATCTCTCGTCCAAATAATCATGCAGAGAACACAGTGTAACTCGTAGTGAAGCCCACAACCTCGTTGACTCTGTTTTACGCCACTACGCTAAAACTACACCAATGTCCTCTCCGTCGTGTACCTCGTCCGCACGCCGGGCCAACACGCATGATTGGGTTGCGTCCACTCGTGAGTCATGAAGGCTGTAAACGCCTTTCGCCCATCTCTGACTCCGCCGCCAAGAAGCGCAAGCATTCTAACCCCCTTTCGACCAACACCAACGCATCTATTTCTGCCACGTTGCAGCAAGCCCAGACCACTCAAATGCCTGCCGCGAAACACATTCATTTCCCAGACGACAATGCTGACGACCCGACTATCCCTTCTCAAAACAGTGGAAGACACAGTTCAGGACTGCTTTTTATACAAACCTTCCGAGTCGGCCAACGCCCCAGTGATAAACAGAGGCCTCAAAACCGGCTTTGGATTCGCCCTACGTGACAAGGACGCCAAACCCCACAACCTTTTGGGTCAGTCAACAACCTTGCTCACCTGTCTGCACTAGAATGGCGGCTCCCTCGTGGGCAAGGGTGAGCCTTTATTACTCGACACGGAACCCCCGGCGCCTCGGCCCGGCCGCGAGTCATGCTTTTTTCGTCCTTTTGGTGACGGCGCCACCAACCCCAAGAATTTCGACACTTACTGTGAATGTGAGTTCCTTTGCAGTGAAGTCAAACTAGATTTCGGGTCTGCCCTCACCATCCCCAAAAGAGTCGAAGTCCCTTCTTTTGTCTAGGGATAGTCCGATATTGATATCGGTATCGGTATAATCTGTATTTATCGGTATTTTTGCCATATCGGTATCGGACCAATACAAGGCTTCCGATACAGATATTTATTATGCCAAGAAACACAACTGTCTTCCCTGAAAAAGTGACACCAATCGTGGCAAAAGCAATAATCAAGTGAGAAAAGCAAAGCCATTTGCTCAGATTGGAATGAAAATGTAGATCGTGACAGTTCCATGATCTAAGTTTTACAACAACCAACTAAAATCTAACTGAGAAGATGAATTTACTGAAGCCATATGTAGGATGCTGTTATTGCTGCGCAGAACCTTTTGGATAATCTCAACAGTTGGAACCAAAGCAAAACCAGAAACCGAAGTTGCATTTTTTGTATGCAATTTAAACTTTTAGTCGCGATTTTGTATTATTATTATCGGTATCGTATCGGATTGTATCAGATCGGTTTACCTTTCATCGGTATCGTATCGTATCGGTAAAAAGTCATATCGGCCGATCCCTACTTTTGTCCTTTTCGACAACGACAAATGTTTACGCTTGAGCCTGCGTGCCGCATCACAAGCCGACGTCCTGTACACAGCAGTCAACGCACTCTACGAGAAACTATCAGCCGATGCTAGCCCCGAAGAGATTCGCAATCTTTCTTTCCTTATCTCTCAACTATTCCAAAAAGCAAGCTTTGCCACTTACCACTCCCTAAACTGGGCTACTCGGGCGTTATTTAACAACACGGGTCTATTGAGGGAAGCAGCCCTCAAATCCGCCAACAACCTCAACGAGTCCGCTAGACGCCGGCTACATAACCAGCTACTTCACGAGTCCGATACTCTTTTCTGCGGACTGATTCCGACTCTTGCGCCTCATCTTAACATCTCGCGCAAGCCCAAACCATTTCGCCAAGACAAAACGCCCTTTCGCTCATCCAAGTCGAACAGACACCAGAACGCTAGCTGTCCTCCCGACGTTTGGAACAAACCAACGACTCCTGCAAAAACTTCATGAAGTGACAGTTCGACCAACAAGAACCAGCCCTTTCGACCTGAACAACAGCCTCGCTCCTGTTGAGAGGCAGCGCCCTGGTTCCTTCGGCTATGAGCAATGCCTGGGTCTGGGCCAAGGATGTGGCCCAGGCGGGATGATCTGCTATTGGACTCTTATGCAACGTCGGCGGCCACAGGTTCTGGAGGCTGTGAGTCGTCTAGTGGGTCGGTGCTGTGGACGTCAACGGACCCATGCACACTGACTGCGGGGTCGGTGGGGCAAGATTCCGTGTCGTTGTACTTAGCACAGTTAAAATCTCTTCCAAATACGTAACACAGTGAGGAGGATGTTACGAATGAGAATTGAAGATTCTACCAGAGGACTTGTTCTCGCAAGAGGCCTCCCTGCTACGGACTCATGCAGCGCAGGCCGTCGGTGAAAAGGAGTGGAGTATAAGAGACAGGGCAGGGCAGAAATGACATAAATTTTGCATGAATTTCCAAAAAAAATGACGCAAAACAACAGGTTTCAAAGTGCCGTAGGGCAGGCAAGGATCCCAAATACGTTACACAGTTTCGTAGGATTCTACTCTGAGAACTTAGATTCTCCTGCGAGAACAAGTTATTTGGTAGAATTTTCAATTTTCGACGATGATGCGTCACAATACCACATTATCACTGGGGGGGGGGGGGGTTTGGGTTGAGGCAAAATGTGTTGTACGTGTGGTAGGCGAGAGAGAGGGGAAATAATCCACGCCAATTGTTATGGACTATAGCTGAACTACATCTAGCAAAGGTATGTCGTATGGAATAACAAATTTGTGGTGTTAAAAAAAACATGATTTGAAAAGCGCAATTCTCGAATGAATAAGTCGGTGCTCAGTAGTAGTGACAGCCGATGAGAATATGTCTGATTTCGTGTCTATCTACAACATTAAAATGTACGGCGTGTTAATTCATTTATATATCTGCGTACACTTTCTCTATATAGAATATAGCTTCATCCGGTACAAATTCGCGAAAGGTGTTAGATGAGTGGAAATTTCGACTTCATGTTGTGCCTGTTTTCGATGGTCAAGGTTCAGTTTATGACCACAGAAAAAAAACATTTGGACGGTGGGTAGAGAAACTGGGAATTACGTCAGCGTTTCTTTAACCTTAAATATCGCTGAATTGCGTGAAAGACTGGAGGTGGAGGGGGGAGGGGTTATATTTATGAACTTGATTGTTCTAACAAAAAACAGGATTTGCAATAAATGCAGCATATAACAAAATTAAGCAGCAAAGCTTAAACAAATGCTAGCTACATGAAATTGTGGTGTGACATTTACGTGTGTAAAATAAATTTAAAGTAATCAACCTTATACCCTCGGTGCAGTCCCCCCCCCCCCCCAATTTAATGCTGAATTTACTGCAAAGTAAGGTGTTCGTAGATTTAAAAAGTGTAAGAGGCTGATGAAAAAGAACGAAGAGGGCGAGAAGCTGTCAAAACTGTCAGGTTTTTTTTTTAACAAAAATAGTAGTGTCAGATTTTTTTTATATAATATGCAAGATACTTTTAGAATGCCACGCATTCAGAAAATGTATAGTAATGTTCTGTTGGTATGCTACCTTTCCAACTGCATACGTCAATCGCACATTAATTTCCTATCTTCCTCCAGCATTCCTGTACCAAACAACACGTCGAATTACTGATGCAGTGTTAGTGCGTCTTTGTTTATAAAAGATACATTTTTCATTAGTACTATGTCATGAAAGTATGCACAACCATAATCATAGATTAAGCTGAACAATGGCTATAAGTAAAGCACGCTTAAGTTCTGTTGATAACCTTTTATGTACTATTTGTAACATAAAATAACAACGTTATTTTTTTTCTATTTAGGGTTACTCATATTTTTTTTTATTTCTAGGGCGACCTGAAAAATTACCTGATGTTTGCTATTCGTGGTGGGTGTTAGCATCATTAAAAATAATAGGACGGCTGCATTGGATAAATAGGGTAATGTTTCATGGTTAATTTTGTTGTTAATTAAATTGTTTAAAAAAAGACATTGTAGTTTGTATAAATTTGGCTCGATGAATTTTCGTTCCTCAATCATACATTTGCAATTCATTTTGGTTGTTGCTAGGAATGCTGGCATCTTACTGTTGAACCCCTTTTGGATCAGATTATATTGTGTAAGGGCAGCACTTGGCCCTAGCGTGAAGGTTCATTGACAATTGGTTGTTAAAGGTTACAAGGTTTGTACGCGAATTTATACTGGTTCTGCTCAGCATCAAGGCTGTTAGCAACCGACTACTAGGCATGGGTCGGTTTTTTTCCAAAACCTTGTTTGTGTTTGGTTTTGGTTTTTTAGAAACCTTAACAATGTTTCCTACTTGTAGGGGTAGGCTTAGCAATTTAGCAAACAGAAAACAACGAGGCCCATGTTAAATGCCAATTTTGCTCTTTACTGTATGGTATTTCAAGTTATAAAGGCTCACTAAAACAATAACTAATAGCCACAGCTATTTGTGTGCATTTTTCAAATAAAAAATAATAATATTGTTGCCGTCACACTAGTGTATGCTGGACATACGTTGTTTGTATGCTTACACGGTCTTGGTACTAGTGTGTTACTAGCTTAGAGTATAACTAGCATTGTTGTCTAGTGCATTCTTTAGCTGGCGAACTTTGTTGGCATTATTTTTTTTGGCCATGGAGTGGAAAAGCAAATAGGGTTTTAAAAACATGTAGAGCGAAAATGTTGTAGCGTATCTTCCCAAACACCGAACAATAAAGATGATGCCGCTTCAAGGTTTAATGTGGGAGCCCTTCAGTCTCTTTTCTCTCTCTGCATCCATTAAATAATAAATAAACAACAAAAAAAAACCATTCCGTTATAAGGAACATGAAAATAGTAAGCAAAGCAAAAGCAAAAGCATTTGGACTTATCGTTTTCATGATTGGCATTCCTGTTCCAAAAACCCAGTTCGGCTACAGCGGCTAGAAATTCAGACTGAGCGTAGGTTTCAAAATGCTTAGGGTTGGCGTAGCCATCACCAAATGGGTTAAAGAACCAATTTTCTCTTCCTGGGCGTGGTGGCGGAAGTTCTTTATCCAATTCCAAGGGTTCTCCTTTCCCACGTAGGAGGCCACCATTACACAAAAGAGCTCAGTACAGAACATGTTACAGTGGCCAATACAGAACGTTGTTTAGGGTTATGATTCTGTAGACCGAAACGAATCTGGTGGTTAAGCACCTGTTCTTTAAGGGTTCGTCTTCGCTGTAGGGTGGTTTGTATAGGAAACAGTCAGGAATAATATGTTCAAATATCTTGAGTAATTCCTACAACGGGATACCAGAAGGATCTTCCAAGTCGTGAAGACAAGAAATTTCATCATTAAAATGTGCGTGCTTTGAATAATCGTTGAATTCGGTACCAAAAACGGAGGAGTTCGAATGAAAATTTCCTTGGAAATCCGAAGTAAAACTTGCGTTTCTTCGTAGATGATGCGAATGCCTGTGCTTCTGGGCGTTGCGAAGGTCCTTCGTCCAGTGGGAACAACGTTTGTAATCACATGCAAATGTACGCTATCGCTGTCTCTTTCGGTGGAATGGTGGCTGTCGTTTGTAGTGCAAATGAGGTTCTTGCGTTGCGTTTGACGAAGGGAAGGTGTGCGAGGACGACAAAAGTGGTGTTTTGAAGACCAAGAGTGACTTCCACATGGAGTCATGCCGCTGTGGGGAAGTGCGACGTCTTTTAGCGGAGGCAAAGGTGGGGGAAAGTCAGTGTTTTGAGGAAAAACCCTGGACGTTGTTAATGTCAATTCAGTCACGAGGATAAGTAAGTATAGCCTAAGCAGGAGGACTGCGGTGCTTATTGTTGCGTTTGGCTCCGTCAAAGAGTTCAGTAATTTCTTCTTTAGATAGCGGCTGGTCCGAAGACATAGCCAACTTGGGAGAAGGATGTCTGGATAGACGATGAGCAAGAAGAAAGGTCCAAGGGAACTCTGAGGGTTCAGAATGCTTCAGTTTTTTGGTGAGATTACTTTTGAGTTTGGAGTAGAACACCTTGATCTTATGAAGCTCAGATTGCAATGAAAGATCAGGTGCATTAGGAGAAGACTGGCAGTAGTGTTGACAGCAGTGCCATCCAGAGGAGCAAAGGAATTTCGTAGGAGATGAGCGAATCGCTGCCGAAAGGAGCCGTCTCAGGAGAAGACGCTGATAAAGAAGACCTCTTTGGATGATCACGGCGATTAGACAGCATTTAGTGGTCATGGAGAGGGCGAAGGCGGTTGATACCAACCTCAAGAGTCGACAGCAAATGAGGGTGACGAAGAAGCAGCCGGGGCTGGAGAGGTTCTCTTCCTGGAAGGTGCGTTCGGTGGGCCTCTTGCTTTCACCATCGTGTAGATCAAATCACTTTCGGTGTGCGGGAAAAACGGGTGTGTGTGTGTTGACACTACGACAGCTAGACAAAAGAAGATGGCCCACTTTGCCTTTCGGCTCTTATATAGGAGGAAAGAATGCATGCTCACTTCGGGCTTACGAGCTGGCTGCTTCTAGTCAATTTTAACTGTAGGGGGAAAAGCATTCGAGAACAAGAAGCTAAATTTATAGTTAATGTAGATTTTCATAGGCAATAGAAGCTACCACGTTTAAATCATGAACAACACGATTTAACCAAGTAATAATCTACTCCCAAAAGTAATCCTGAAGAAGACAAACGAACTGTTTTCTTAATATCTTGAACTCGTTTGTCAAAAATTAGCAGATGCAGTCAGTATCTTTCATTTGAAATATGAGCGTGATTTACGAGATGAACGAAAAACTTTCAAAGTAAATCACCACATGGGTTTATTAAAGAAAGATTTAAAGTTACCCTTGAATTTTCGGAGAAATGCTAGTGCCATTCACTTCAGAAGTACAAAATATACACACACTAACTGTCGTTACATTGCTGTTCACTTCTATTCAAACATCGAGCTGTTTGAGCTCCAACAGTGTGATGTTTGAATCAAAGGGAACAACTGTATGTGTATATTTTGTATTTCACTGAAAATTCAAGGGGAATTTATTAAGGTTTGCACCGATACCGATACTGGATCGGATCGGCTGCCGATATTAGCTGTATCGGTTTTGGCAACTTACGCAGAAATATCGATAACTCTGGAACCATTCAAGATTACGACATGCGGTTCGTGGCGTTTTGCTCAGGAAATCTCTGAGTATCTTCCTGGCTATGTTTTAACTGAGGGTTACTACTTAAATATTATTAATTTTAATAATTATTGGCCTTTGGCAGAAAACTTACACCTTTTATGAAAAATTGGGGATATAACTCTGGATATCGGTAGGTAAAATTTTGAAAACTGTAAAGTAGGTCTCGGTGCAGCCTTAGAATTTATTGACATCTTTCTTAATTGTAGTAACCTAGTGGCTTGTAACGTGCGTGCATGCAACATGATCTGCAAAAACCAAGGGATTATGGATTCTAATAACAGCCATAACCAAATTTTTATATTTAAAACTTCAAAAATTCCCCATTTAGGAAAGAAAGACGAATAAGTTGTTTTTTGTTTGTTTTACACATCTCCTGAAATTTTAACGAACCAAAAACTTGTAATAACCTACAGTTTGTTTTCGGACCACAATAATTTTTCATTTCTGGGGAAGGGGAGAAGTTGCAGCCGTTTTTTTTTAACCCATGTTTTGAATGCATATGTTGTACATGGGGTAAAAGCCTTTCTTTGGTACCTGTGTCTACTGTTAGGCGGCTTTAGCAATGTGTTGCGCGAGAAATTGCGTGCCAGCCCTGTTAGATGCTACACTCTTCCTTGAAATTCAAAACACCGTAGCAGATAACGGACGCAAGTGTTTTTCGGTGGCAGCCTGATGAATAGTCATCCGAGCCTCTACGTCCCCAGAAATGCTGACTTCTCGAAAATTTGCTAAAGATATTGTGTCAAATATCTTTTATTCGAAATTATGTGTATCTGTTGTGACGATGAAATTGAGTTTTCAAATTAAGAGTTGTGAGATTAAACGAAAAAAAAATTCGGAATATTAGCTGATTTTTGTCTAGACCTTAGTTAACAGCTAGGTGAATAGGTCATTTTTACTGCTGGTGCTGGTTCTTCGAAAAACATGTTTTGATGTATTTTGGTCAAATCATGTCTTCATATTCTTAATTATAGGACAAACTGGTTAAGTTTATTTTGGCCTGCCAAGATGATGAAACTGGTGGCTTCGCAGATAGGCCAGGAAATATGGCAAGTTTAATAATCCAAATCAATGTGTAAGAAACTATTCACCACAGCTCCCCTAATTTATTTTCATTTTGTTTCAGGTTGATCCGTTCCATACGTTATTCGGAATTGCTGGCTTATCTCTTTTGGGAGATACAACTGTCAAAGATGTAAATCCAGTTTACTGTATGCCCGAGTCTGTAATACAAAGGCTGAGGATCACTCCACAACTAATAATTATTTAAAAAGAAATGCATACTCATTTTATTAAAGGGCTGTCATAAAAATATTCAAAAATATCAATTTTTTTAAAGAAATTCTGTTGGAGTAACACTTTTTCTTCATCACACAACATTTTTTTAATAATGGAGACCCTGTACTTTTTCCCCAAACCATATCTGTTCCAAAAGAGGTTAAAAATTTGCTTTTATAGCCAACGAAAATAGTACCTTTTTTATAGCAGTTCCCCCTTTTGAGCACTTTGTTCCCCTAGAAGTTGAAAGTTGTCTTCCCTGCCGGGCGCGGGCTAGGCCAGCTCATATAAGCCCAGCGCAGCAGCCTGTCATCATCATTTCTCCTAGGGCGCTCACGACGCATGACCGCCCTGAGCACGATCCCCAATTCCGTTACGGCCGCGCCGCCTCCACACGATCCGTTTGTCGTCGATCCGCGTACATTCGCTCCTGCGGATGGCGCCAATGAACTCTCTGGTTGTTTCGACTACTGTCGATCCTTCGGTCCTAGCTTTAAGAATAACAATCCCAGTTCCTGTGCCCCGTACCATCTATTGATGTTAAAGGTGTGCCCAGCATAATCGTGACTCGGTTGGCACCTCCATTGGTTGGCTTTAGGGCGGAGCGGGATCGATCCTCCTGATCCTTTCGGCCCAGCCACCTCTGTTGCCCTACGTTCCCTGCAGACAGGGATGCATCTTTACAGCTAACCTGTTCCGATTCCGGTTTCCTTACTCGAACAGATTCATGTTCCGCCATTCCACCCGGCCCCTACGATCCTCGGTTCTGGACCGGGGGGGGGGGGGGGGGGGACAGACTAACATCTACTTCCACCAGTGTTTAGGCTCTGTACCGATCGTACAGAACGTCGGCTTGTCTCTTCTAGGACCGCCTTTTTCTACCTGTCTAGCTGCTATCTCCCCACTTAGCGGATTCAAGCCGAGGCCTGGGTCTAGTTTGCTCGTCCGGGCTCGGTTCGTGAACAGAGTTCTTTGCTTCTCGGCCCTACAGTTACCATTCCGGTTCCTGTGTCTTGTTGCCGAGTAGCTCTTGCCTCCAACGCCGTCTACGCCCGAAATTAGTTACCACTTGCACCACCGTTCCTCCACTCGATTCCGCCTCTACAAGGCAACCAGTGGGCCGGGACTGGGCCCTAGCATCCGGCCCACCGTTTCGTCTGCACCACCGTTTTGTCTGCAGCTACTTAGTCTTGGTTCCTCTTTTGGATCATCGTCCTGATTCCGTTTGGACATCAGCAAACCAGACTTGGCCCCTACACGGTCCAGACCCTTTGCAGGGCACGATTGGCTGTCTTCCTGCCTCATTACATATCTGTTTCCTGTTTATTTCCAGTAACCGTCTTTGTCGAACTGGGCCCATACTCCCAGCCGCCCGCCTTCTTACTGTGGGTGCATCGATTATCACCGTCCCGACCTCTTCACACACTCTTCGGTTCAACTTGTTCTTATCCTCCAGGAATCAGACCGGGCCTCAACACCTGGCCCGGACCCTTTTTAAGCCACGATCCGCTGTCTTCCTGCTACTATCCACTATTTTCCTACCCGACCACACGTTCCACCGTTCCTCCACTCAATGCCATGGAGAGAACCTTCATTTCGGAGCAGGCATGATAGCAAGGTCGTGGATTGACAGAGAAGGTTGCGTGGCTTGGAGTCTTTGTCCCGTAGGGCGAAGCCAAATCCAGTTTTAAGGCCCCGATTGATGACGGGAGCATCGGCGGACTGCGAGGGCTTGAATAAAAAACTGGTTTCTTCAACAGTTTTGAGAAGCACTCCGAGCGACAGAGACGGGTTGTCAGTTGTGTCGTACGGGAAATCAATTCTCCTTTCTGCCGTTGGAGGGGGAGCGGCAAGTGTCATCAGGTGGGCCGACAGTGTTGCGATGTACGTTCTCCGTTTCTTGAGGGCACTCGGTGGAGAGGAGGCAACGCGTTTGTGTTCTTCGTGGCTGGATGTCGAAGCGACCCAGTCTTGAGTACGGGCGTTACGGACCGAGGACGTACATGATGGTGGGGGCATCAGGTTGTCCTGTAGCTTACGGACGATGTCCCGGACTATGCTGCGAGTTATGCTTTGGTCTTTGCGGGAAGAATTGGAAGAGAAGTCCAAGGGAGAATTGTGGGCCGGAGAGCGGGAGGCAGCCGTAGCGCAACATTAGATCCTCTTGGCTGCACGGTAATTGTCATTGGTAAGTTTTAAGTCGTTCCGTAGGGACGACAGATCCAAGGGTGCAGCGGTTGGTGCGTGGAGAGGAGAGTCTGAAGAGACATTTTCACGTACGACGGAGGGTGTCGTTGGGAGGGTTGGGCCTACGACAGCGAGATCACGGCGGAGGCCCAACAATTGCGAAAGATTAAGTGAGTAAGAGCAGCCGATGAAGTGGGAGCTTCGGAAGCGGCGGCCATCTTCGGCGATGAATCCAAATTCCGTACGACAGGCGGGAAACTACGGATGCGAGGTGGCGTGAGACATCTCTGGGGGAAAATGAATGCCGAAAGCGTCCACACACTCGTTTTTATAAGGGAGGACTGTGCCGCGCATGCGCAGTGGGAAATGCAAGCAGGCACCGGAAGAAACCTCCAGGGGAACATCACATTCGAGGAATGTAATGCAAAATTATCAGGCTAATACGTTTTGGCAATAAAGAAAAGTAGATTTTTCTGCTCCATTAAGAAATAAACGCCAGTGGGTCTAAGTGCAGGATCAAGGTCTCTGACCCAATGAACCATCCCATCCTACCCTTCCCAATGTCGGTTGCCACTCGCCATTTGGCGAGTGGAAATCAACAGTTGGCGACTTGGAATTTAGCCTTACTCGCCAAATCGGCAACTAGCTACAGAGCATGCCACTAAAAAGGGTATCTCTGGATCCGCATAAGTTAGAGACGAACGGTTTGCGGCGTTATGCTCAGATTTATAAGGGCCATATAACTGGATTTTCTGCATTAATACTGGAGTTTAAGAAAATTGGACAATTTTGTTAATTCATAAATTAGAGAAACCTTTCATCATACAAGACGTATTTGGTATGTGGCGAGTAAAAATTATGAAATGGCGAGTGCTTTGTAAGGTCAAGTGGCGACTGCTACTGGATTGACATTCGGAAGGGTTGATCCCATCTCTGTTGCAGCCATATTAAACTATTGAGAATTCTTAAAACGAGCTGTTCCCAAGTAACAGACGCCGGTCTAGCACGAAGCCACGTTTTCACACTGCCGTGTTAATACTTCCGATGGCTAAGACTTCAGACGCTAAAAGAAAAACGGTTGCTACCAAAAACAGGAATTGTCAGGTTTTTCATTTAACAAACGTTTTGGTCTTGATGAGACTTCTTTGAAGGGCCAAACCGTTTCTGTACGGAAGAACCGGGAAGAGCTCTGTACGTTCACGCGTGGCAAGAAAGAATGGTGGATGTGGATTGTTTATTTCAACCAACTTAGCCTACATTTTCTCCGACATGTTTACCTGACAAAATTCACATACCCTCTCTAGCTCTAGGGTAAAAACCAGCTACAAGTTCCAAATCTAAATTTAAAATATAGGAATAAGTTAAGGCTGCGGTGGATGAAGTTTTATCAATACAACACAAAAACAAAAGGTCCCTCAATCCCTTTGCATAAGTTATACAAAAGAATAGCCTCAGGAAAAAAGAACCAAATAAAAAAAAAATTGATGTGCCCATTTTTTTTTAAGAGTGGCAGAGGGTAATTGTCCCCAAACGCTATAGAAGTTGATGTTTTAATCAGTAACAACGTTTTATTCCAGGAAACCGAATATGTAGGCCTACACAAACACCAGCACGATGAAGCCTGTTCAATGTTCATAGGGTGAATTCAAAGTAGCCTAGTTTCATTTTCAACCATTTTAGGTAACAAATATCAAGAATTTTCTTTCCATCTCGTTTAGAAGATATTGTCTCGGCTCCTTCACTCTTAATATTTTAAACTAAATTGGATGCCTTCTTTACTAACGATACCACGAATTTAAAGAATAAGAATGTTCAGATAATTTGGGTTATTTGGGTAAGTCAAGTTAGTCTTGACTTGCCACCGTTCCTCCACTCGATTCCACCTCTACAAGGCAACCAGTGGGCCGGGACTGGGCCCTAGCATCCGGCCCACCGTTTTGTCTGCAGTTACTTCATTCCGTCCTGATTCCGTTTGGACATCAGCAAACCAGACCTGGGCCCCTACACGGCCCAGACCCTTTGCAGGGCACGATTGGCTGTCTTCCTGCCTCATTGCATATCTGTTTCCTGTTTATTTCCAAGTAACCGTCTTTGTCGAACTGAGGAACAGTCCGATTCCGTTTGTATCACAAACAACAAGGCTCGAACTGGGCCCATACTCCCAGCCGCCTGTCTTCTTACTGTGGGTGCATCGATTATCACCGTCCCGACCTCTTCAAGCCACGATCTGTCTTCCTGCAGCTATCCACTATTTTACTACCCGACCACACGCCTGTACCAAGTACTGCCTCTGTAGGACTGGTGTTCGTCCGATTCCGCTTCATATTACAAACACCAACGCTCGGACTGGCCCATGCGCCCAACCTGGGCCCTTTCATGGACCACGTTCCGCCGGCCATCTACCTTCTTGACGTAAATACATCGGTTCCTGTAGAAGATGGTAAACCCCATGAGCCGCCTCCCATCATGAAATCAGCAATCATAGGTTCTCACCAGCACCTTTCTTACAATCCGAAACCAGAAGCAACAATCGAGCTTAGCCCCTCATATGATTAGGCCATCCATCCAATCCCTGTCCTCCTCAGAGGGAATGTTTAGGCCGCCTTTGGCTGAGTTAACTCTCCGTTGTTTGTTGTTTACACAGCAGTCCATCTCGGCCTCTCCCGTCCTCATCAATACAGATTCACGATTCGCACCCGCTCTTGCTCCCTCCTGACTACCTTACTATACACGGAGTGGGAGGGGTTGGAGGACCGTACCACCACTCCGGCTGCTTTCTGCCCGCCTTGCCAAACTATGAAGCTGTACCATTGATCCTCTGTAGCCACCTCAAATAGGGTCGCATCTCGCCAAAAGCCTTTTGGCGTGTTTCTTGATAACCCTTGACCTTTTCTACCTCCTCTTCCCCTCAAACTCTGGTTCAAGTTTTCTCATCTCCTTCGTTACCCCATTGGTTGCCGGCGTCCACGAAAAGGCGTTGTATTGAAAGGTTTTCACGAATACACCGTCTTAGGTTTCCTTGCGGGGGGAATTTAAATTATCACGTTCGTTGTGGAAGTAGGACAGTTGGTGCGTGTCCGTCTCATTGCCCAAGTCTACGAAAATTTGTTAGTTGGAAGTAACTGGAACCCTATTGGTGCTGCATTACAAAAAAAGTAAGTGAAAATGAATGAAAACCAAAGTAAATCGTCCATACCGTCGGTATTTGATGTGGAAGCTGAATCCCCACTTAGATTTCCTTGATTAAAAGAATCCAAATTTAAGAAAAATTGCCGGGTGTCCAAAACCGCCATGCGGGGATGGACACGGCATCACATTCTTGATTGCCAACGGTGGGTAGTTGTCTGACTGCAGACGATGGTGTCGAGTCGCCCGTGTCCATTGTTAAGTAGTTTCTCAAATGGCGTAAAACGAGAGGCCACAGAAGCGTCGATTTTTTCCTCCAAATTCGTTGAAATTCAATTTTTTGCATTCTGGATAGAAACCTTCAAATTCAAACCATCGAACATCGATTTGAACGCTTAGATTGCCAAGAAGGATGGGGATTCCCCCGTGATTAGCGGCGACTCGTAGCATAGCCGTGGAAATAACCTTGCTGCTGCCGAAACTCCGGTTAACTTCATCTCCCCGCAAAAATCAGTCTTCTAGAACCATGCTAATCAATCGCTCATCCAGCAGTCCTATTTTACCTCCAGCTTCTACATTCCGTCTGCGCTGGCTATCCTTTTGATCCGATTTTCGCCAAGATCGTACAAGCCTTTTAGCTCTGCTTCATTAACTCGGCCTCCAAATGAGAATTGCACAAAATCTTATTTTTGCAACGTCGCCATTCGAAATGACTATCCTCAGGTGTCAACCAGTGACCACACGATCCATAGGTAATTTCTTTTCCCATCGGAGATAACGGTAGACGCACTGAGCACAACACAAATGTCACTCTACGAGCTCGTATTACAGGCATGTCCACACGTTGCAGCGATCGCTCGTGCCTGGAGACATGCTGTCAGGTAAACGAGCTTTTCTAACAAAACAGCCGAAGTAAAAACTTAAGCATACACATACAATAAACCAAGCCCTGCCAATTCAATGCAAATGTGAAAATTTATAGGTATAAAATTCCTCCAGGAAAAAAGATAGAGATGAAGATAACATGGTGTGACCTTTTTATGTTCATAGTCTCATGAAAATTGTGATATCCAGTATCCACCAAACTGGTGTAAGAGAAGCCGGTCTTTGAAGGCACAGTAGTTATATTCAACCAGGGAAGATCGCACCAAATAATATTTTAGACGTTAAATGAAAACTTGAAGATTGCTATCGCATTCAAACTATTAGTCAATATGATTAACTTGGGTGTCCTTTCCCTGGTTGAATGATATCACTACTTTCAGGGGCCAATCTTTTTTGGAAACTTGATGGCCAAGTTTCCAAAATCATACTACTCCATACATCTAAAGGATCGTTTACATTCAAGTGTACATGATTTATGCAAATACTCGAACTTCAATAATGACTCGCAACTAATTTACGTTGCTGCAAATTTTTGATAGTCATTAGTCATTAAACACCCGTTGTTATGTGTTCAAACGCTGGCTTCCTGCATTCTGGACACTACTGCATTGGATCGGTTGTCTTTTTGTTTTTGAAAATCTCCCGCGTGACCACTGATCTTTATTAGCTAGCGCTGTTGTCACCTGGAGGGATTTGTGCCATTGGAGGGCGAGTTTTTCTTGGGAGTTTTGGGTGTACGAGATGGTGGATGAAAGGGTGTGAAGGTGGTTGTAAATTCATAAGTTTAACTCCCTTGTTTTGCTTGATTGCTAGTGATTCAAGAGCTCTTAAATGTTGGTCAAATTTTGAGTTGGATTTGATCAATGTTTGTGTGCCACTCCAGTCGATTTCGTGTTCTGTGGTGGCACAGCGGTTACCCACCCCGTTTGTGTGGTCTCGAGTTCTTGACGCCGTGATGTGATCAAGTAGGCGTAAATTAATGCCTGTCCTTGTCTCACATGTAGACCATGTTGCATTGTTTACATGGTACTTTGTAGATGCCCCAGGGTGTTGTGGGGCAGTGTGAAGCTAGGTTGAGCTTCAGCTTTGCTTTTCTCCTCCTTTTTAGGCATTTCGTGGTCATCTTCTTTTTTATCTTTACTGCGTGTGTTGTAGGGGTGCCCGACCTTAGTACTGGTGTTTTTCTTCTTGGCATCAAATTGAGGATCCACTTTCTGCTGTTGTGGGGCCACTTCTTCCCTAATGCGGTTGCTGCCTGGTGGAGGTTACAGCCTAGATTTTAGGTTGGCGCTGGTTTTCGAGTAGCTGGAGAAATTCTGTCTTCTGAGTACGGATTGAGGGAGTCCGTGACTCCGGGCACATACGTAAGGGCGATTCTGGGTGTTTCTTGTCGCTGTGTGACGTGCTTTGCATTCTGTTGTTCTCCACGTTTTTCTTGCATGTGTATAGCTCATTTTATAGTTCGTCGGTGATCTTCCCTGGGTAAACAAGTTTGAGGAATTTCTCCTTTGCTTTTAGCAGGTTTGGCTCAGCTAATTTTCGATTTGACGAATTCCGGACCAGTCTTTTTCATTTTCTGTTTAACAATCGATCGCAATTGTGCCTGTGGGTGGCCCGATGCGAATGGAATCCCTCGAGTTGTAGCCGTAGGTTTGGTGTGTGGTTGGAAGGAGAGGAGCTTTCCTTGTCGAGTCACCAGCACGTCCAGGAAAGGGAGCTCGCCATTCTTTTCTTATTCTTGGGTAAACTGAATTTCGGGTCTCCAGCTGTTTATGAGTTCGAGTACCACATCAGATTCATTTTTCTTTCGGATGGAGCACACGTCATCCACGAAAGGGCCCCAGAACTTGTGATGTGGTCGGTTTTCAGCGACATGCTGGTCAAGGTTTTGCATCACAATTTCAGCCAGGATTGGTGAACAAGAATACCCCATGGGGGCTCCCTTGGTTTGCACGACAACACTGCTTTGAGTAGCGCACGGTCTCTATCGTACTCTTCTTTCTCAACATTCTGGACTTTGGCTGCTGTTTCCAACGACGCTGGAATGAGTGCGTGTGAAATGCTAGGGAAGAGCTGTCTGACATCGAACGAGGTAAGCTGGTCATCGTCTTCCATTTCCACCTTTGAGATACGTTCGATGATGTCGGTAGTATGCATTAGCTTCTTCTGTCCCCACACATACTTGATGACCATGACATGCCTAAAAAGGAGGAGAAAAGCAAAGCAGGAGCTCATCCTAGCAGAAAACAAATGGCTCCAGACTGCCCCACAAAACCCTGGGGCATCTACAAAGTACCCTGGTCTACATTGGTGAGACAAGCACAGGCATTAATTTACGCCTACTTGATCACATCACGGCGTCAAGAACTCGAGACCTCACAAACGGGGTGGGTAACCGCTGTGCCACCACAGAACACGAAATCGACTGGAGTGGCACACAAACATTGATCAAATCCAACTCAAAATTTGACCAGCATTTAAGAGCTCTTGAATCATTAGCAATCAAGCACCATGAAAACAAGGGAGTTAAACTTATGAATTTACAACCACCTTCACACCCTTTCATCCACCATCTCATACACCCAAAACTCCAAGAAAAACTCGCCCTCCAATGGCACAAATCCCTCCAAGTGACAACAGCGCTAGCTAATAAAGATCAGTGGTCACGCGCGCGATTTTCAATGCAGTAGTGTGTCCAGATCGCAGGAAGCCAGATGAAGATAGCCGGCGTTTGAACACATAACAACGGGTGCATAGTGACTATCGAAAATTGGCACCAACGTAAATTAGTTGCGAGTCATTATTGAAGTTCGAGTATTTTCATAAATCACTCCATACTTCCTTCCAGTACATTAATAATTTACAGTAATACGTTTATACGTAAAATTACAAGTATAAAAAATTGTGCTAGCAAAATTATCTTGGTTCACACTGATAATTTTGGAGACCCTTCTTGTTCATGTGGAACAATTTATGCCGATGTTATTACATTTGGTATTTTACACAAAAATTTACCAAAGTTAGATCTTGTCTTACGACAGGCTTCCCTTAAAATAAATAGTGATTAAAATATTCATGTTGCACACGATTTTTTAATTAATTTTTCCATATATAAAATTGCTATTTAATACATTCGGCATTTATGTGCTTTTTCATAAACTTTCTGGAATGTAGCGCCCTTTCTTTATTGCTTTCTTTATTTTCTTCTTAACCTTCTCTTGTTTTTTCGCTTTGATGTTATCCTGTCGTTTCTTCTGCCTGTCCTTCATTTTTTGTTCTACTTGGTTGTCTCTTGCTTCCCATCGCTTCTTGCTCTTTCTTTTACCTTGTTCTTTTCTCTTCAATCCTTTCTTCAGTAGCAAAGGGTCATCTTTAACTTTGACACCTTCTGCTTTTTGCATCACCTTCATCCAGACTTGTTTCTCTTGGAAGGTTTTTGCTTTCTGTGGATCTTGAGACTTTAAGGTTTCCAACTTCTGTTTTTCTTTGTCCACTTTTACCAACAAATGTTTAAAGTCTTTTCCCTTAGAATCAGATTTCTTTTTTTCTGGTACACCCATTTCGGAGAACTCAAATTTGTTAAACACCATTTTGCCTTCTTTGTTGAACACAGGTTTATCACTTACGTCATCGTCACTTTTTTTTTTAGGAGAGACTGCTGCCGCTGTTGCTTGTTTTTGTAGTCGACGTTTTTCTTTTAAATTTAACTTGCTTAAGCGACGTTTCATTTTCTTGCGCTCAGCAGCATCTTTCAGTTGTGTGGGTCTGTTACCTGAAATGTGAGCAGAATATACACATGAAAGTTTTCACAACTATGGATGAACCATGACTAGAAACCTAATTCAGGGGTAGAAATATTCAGATGCACAGGGGCAAATGGGAGTTCAAAATTGCACACCAAAGTTGAATTGTTCATAACTTTTTAACCGCACAAGCTACAGACTTGCGGTTTGCAGCATTTTAAACAGCTTGGAATTAGATTTCCCGTGACACCATTCCTTCCAAAAAAGTTAAACTCCTTTTTACTACATTTGGTTAAACTATGTGTATAGGTTTTTCAGTTGAATAGTGAAGTTAAAGTCGATTTTAAGCAAAGTGCAGGAAAACGGTACATATTATTGAGATGCTTAATGTTAGAATTTTCAGCGGCTATAAAATAGGAGATCACAGTATTGGTTTACATTTTATTTTTGCACTCCAAAGACTTTTTTTGCACCCCAGTAACAGATTTAGGGTGCAAATTTGCACCTGGTCCAAAATTTGGAAATTCGACCCTGCTAATTCCACAAAAAAAGGCTTGGTAATAGTGTCGGGCGGAAAACCGGTCATCATGGTGTACCGTGGTACCAAATACCAGTATTTTTTTACTATGAAAAAAAGGCCCTAAAATTATAACAATAGTTCATTTAGTCCTAATTATGTAGGGCTCAAAGCAGTGCAACAATCAGTTAAAGATCAACAATGATAAACTTGAAATTCTAAACAATGCACAAAAGTGGAGGCATATACTCTATGTTGTGAAACCTGCATTAAGCTTAAATCAGAGGGGAAAAAGTCCATTTTGCTTGCCCCCAGCCAGGCCAGCTAAAAATGGTTTCTTTTGCCGAAAGCATACTTAACTTTGTTAATTTTAGCATTACATTGTCCTGAATGTGAGTTTTCCCTGGAGGTTTCTTGACTGCATAGCCACCTGATTTGCATGCCTCTACTGCGCCTGCGCGGCGCACTGGTGGGTCAAAAAAATGCTTTTTTTAAATTTCAAACTGTAATAGTATGGAAAAGTTGGTCTTCAACCACGTAATCACTATCCCAAAAGGAAAAAAATCTTTAAAAAAATTTTCAGGTGCCCACCTGGGCCTAAAGTTTAATATTACAAGTCCATTGGAAAAATCGCAAATTCCACAAAAATGATTTTTGAATTGTTTAAAAAAGAAATTTTTACATTATCTCCGTTTGTATTCTCAGACACCACTAACTGAAGCCAAAATCGGAAACAATTTTGTTTTCATTCATAAAACAATGCGAATTATCGGCCATGATAATAGGGGAAAAGAGCGGTTTTTTTTGCGAATTCTACGCCAAGATATTTTTTCTTTTGGGATAGTGATTGGGAGGTTGAAGACCAACTTATCCGCACTATTACTATTTGAAATTTTAAAACAGCATTTTTTTTTATCCACCGCCCTCATCTTTAAAAGCGAGTGTGCGCACGCTTTCGCCATTTATTTTCCTCTCTCAGTGTCAAGCTGTGACTCAAAAGGGGAGGCAAGGCTGGGGGCCAGCAAAATGGACTTTCCTGTTTGGGGGGGGGGGGGGGGGGGGGGGCTTGACCACAGTTTTGGCTGCGACGATTGGTCCCAGCTGGTGTAGTCCCTTTTCTTCTCTTGACATGTCTCTCAGGTAGTGCTATGTGAAGGTTGACTGATGTCGCCAAGATGCTGCTGCCAGGATCTATTCTATAGGAGTGGCGTTGTGGTGGGCCCATGATGTGGAAATTGCTCTAACTTCGTGTGCTGTTACTCTCATGTTTTTGCTCGTGATTTGCTTGTCGTATGCAGCTTCGATGGTCTTTTTAATCCAGTGAGATACCACTGCTGTGGCGGTTTCACCGGATTGGGAGTCAGTGGGTAGGAAGAGTTGATTTCTTCCTTTGCGGATGTCTTCGTGTTGGGTTCTAGTTTGAGTAGAAACGTAGCGCGCGGCTTGGGCATAACAGGCGTTCTAGGTGTATTTCCCACGATGTTGGATAAGGCCGGAAAGATGATCGGTTTCGATGGTTCTGAGGGTTTTTGAGTTTTTGCAAGGAAGTTTGTTCTTGGGTGAAGAGTTACTGAGGAAAAGTTTGGGCCGAATATGCAGAAGGCAGGGTCGGCCGATAGGGCTTGTATTTCACAGCAGCGTAGGCTGCCCACTAAGGTCACGAGAAACGCAGTTTTCCGAGTTAAAGAAGGAGGGAGCTGTCTTGCGTGGGTTTATATGGTTCTTCCATGACGGATTGAAGGACGAGCGAGAGGTCCCAGTCGGTTACTGTTCTCCGTTTGATTGTTCGTTCGTTTTCGAAAGCTTAGTAATCCTGAGATGTGATAGTCATCTCAGTTTCGACTTATCTGCTGCTTTGAAGACAGAATTTAGCTTTGAGTGGTAAACGAGGATGGTTGAGCCTTTGAGATTGTCTTTGTTGAATAGGTCACCGAAGAATTTTAGGAGTTCGGGAAGAGGGGGGTTGATGGGATCAGTTTTCCTTGTGATACACCAATGAATCCATCTGGTCCAGTGGCTGTCATACATTCGGTATGTTGAATCTCTAGTTGATATTTTTTCATAAAGTCAAGATATCACTTCATATCTTCGCAAATTTTCGATGATCATAGATGTAAATGACGAACGGTCATTGGACGATGTTTTGAGTCAAAGTGGACTGCCTGAAGAAGATGATTGCCTGTGAATTTACATCTCCAGGGCTTGTGCTTCGTGCCGAATAGGTCTAGCATCGGAGTGCCCCAGGTGGTGAAGAGATATTCGCAAATGGATTTCTTGAGGCACCATTCGCCTGACGGTGGTTTTCGGCATGACACAGTCTGCAATCACATTCTTGCTGCCTGATATATGTAAGGGAAGCAGGGTGATGTTGTTTCAGATACAGAGGTTGAAAATTTCCGAGGTGATCTTGTATAGGAGTCTGGATTTCGTTCCACCTTCTTTGCGGATGTAGGCTAAGCCTGTTGCGTTGTTGACTTGGACTTGGATTACTTGTTTTCGGATTTGGGTCTGAAAGTGTTCGAGGGCTAATTGGATTGCTCGTAATTCGAGGATGTTGATGTGATCCTTGTTGTTTGCTGGCCAGCGGCCTGAGATTTCTTGGTTGTCCATGTGGGCCCCCCAGCCTTCGTTGGATGCGTCTGTGAAGAGAAGGCGGTTGGGTGATGGTTCGTGGAGAGGTACTGTTTTCGTCAGGTATACGACGTCTGACCACCGTAGGAGGCTTTCATGGGAAAAATCGTTGACGAGAGCCTTCTTTGCGTCTGGTTGGTCCTGGTAATCCGACCAGTAGTCTTTTCGGTGGTGATGAACGGGCCTGACCATCCATCAACCGTAGGGGACTAGATTTGCCATTGCGTCCATCTTTCCGATGAGGCAGTTCAGTTCTCAGAGTGAAATGGAGGCTTGTTTTCGGAATTGACGAATGTGGTTTAATAGGTCTTCGGTTCGTTCCAACGAGGTAGAGATTCTTGCCAATTGTAGACTGAAAGAGGCTCCAAGGAATGTGAAAGCTTGTGCCGGAATTAGGCGTGATTTTGCATGGTTTTCACCGAAGCCTAGTTGGTTCAGCAGGATGATCGTTTGGTCCCGGTTGTTAAGTGCCCAGTCGTCGAGGTAAGCATTCGCTTGGATTTGGTGTTGGTGTAGAGTTGCCAAAATTGGTTTTAAGACCATGGTGAAAACTCTTGGTGCTGGGTTTAAACCGATAGGAAGACAGCGAAATTCGAAGACTTTCCAGTTGTAGATTAAGCGAAAAAGGTGGGTTGTTGACGGGTGAAGGGGTACATGGAGGTATGCGTCTTCTAGGTCGATTGAGACTGTCCAATTGTTTAGCTGGAAAGATTGACGGATTGAGTCTAGAGTTTCCATTTTGAAGTGGTCGTTGGCAATGAATTTGTTGAGTAGTTTCATGTTGAAAATGAGTCGTAGATCTCCTGATTTCTTTGGTCGGGTGAAGATTGTGCTGTAAAAACCTGGACCCGGGCTGTGGCATTCTTCTGTAGAAGTTGTGAAATTTCGAATGATAGTGTTTCCGAAACCGGTAGAGTGAAATCTTAAGTAGGGGAGGTTGCTAAAGGAGGCTTTACGAGAAAGGTTGGCCGAAAGCCGTGTTTGATAATCGCAAGGACTTCTGTGTTGCGGGTTATTTTTTCCCAAGCTGGTAGAAAATGGCAGAGTCTTGAGCCGACTGGAAAACTGGAGAGGCGATAGGTGTCGTTGTTGGCTTTTACGAAAGAAGCTTCTGCCCCCTGGTGACGAGAAGCGGCTGCGTCGGTCGAGAGTTCATGCCCGTCTGTGTTGGTTACGTTGATTGGAACGTGGGCGTGATGGTTGGTCTGACAGAAAGGGCTGCTGTTGCTTGTTTTGGGAGCCGAAGTTTTCATTGCTGCGGTGCGTGGACGAGGAGGAAGCGGGCTTATTCCAGTCCTCTGTTGGTGGGCGAGAGATTGGCGGCTTGTTCTTTTAAAAGGGACGATTCGACGATTGAGGTGGTTTTGGTTTTCGGGAGATGTCAAGGTGCGGAGCGAGAGTTGGAATTAGGAAAAGAGTGTCGTACTCGTGGATCGGCTGATTTCGTAAACGGTGTCTCATTGAGTCGTTAAGGTAGTTGGTCGACTTTAATCCAATCTCCCGTAAAAGCAGGGTGTTGTTAAAAAGTGCTCTTGTTGCCCAATTTAACGATTGGTAAGTTGCGAAGCTGGCCTTCTGAAAGAGTTGCGTGATGAGGGACGAAAGGTTGCGGATCTCTTTGGGACAGGCGTCAGCCGAAAGCTTCCTTGACTGCTGTGTTGAGGACGTCGACCTGGGCAGCGGCTCGTGGACTCATTCGTAGACATTTATTATTATCGTAAAGGACGAAGGTTGGTACTTCTGCTTTTTTCGGGATTGACAATGCTGTGCGTGCTGAAATCTAGCTTTACTTCACCGCAGAGGAACTCGCACTCCGTGTAGGTGTCGAAAATCCTTGGGGTAGTCGCGCCATAGCCGAAAGGATGAAAGAAGCTTGTTTCACAGCCCGGGCGTGGAGCGGGAGGGTCTTTGTCCAGGATTAAAGGTTCCCCTTTGCCAAGTAGAGACACTTCGTTGCGTAAGAGACAAGTCAGGAGGGTGATCGATTGTCCGAGAAAGCTGCGTGGCTTGGAGTCACGATCTCGGAGGGCAAAGCCAAAGCCTGTTTTCAGGCCTCTGTTGATCACGGTGTAGCGGCGGACGCTACGACGGACTAGGTGCTTGTAACGTCTCCGCACTCATGGTTGACTTTCTTGCACGTAGAAATGACTTGGTTGACTATTTTGGTTTAAAACAGCACAATTGGGCCTCAATTCCGGAGGGGTGAAGATAACTTTCCTAACTAAATTAAATTGGCTATCCAGTATTTCTACCTGGTCTTTAAGGCTGCCACCACCGGTGGGTAAGTATAAAAGCTAGGGGGCTTTACAGTAAAAATGGGCTACATATTATTTAAATGCTAGCAATTAATCTGCACTAGGAAACGAACGTTGTAGTTTTAAAAACTCTTGGTTTTAATAAAAGCAACAAATGAAAAGGCACTTTACATTTAGGTTTACTAGTTTACATGAAGCTTTTTTAAATTAAAGCAAATAGGCTTTCAGGGAAAGCAAACGACAAATTTACATTAAATTCGACCAAAAAACAACAACTGGCTTTTTAAATAAATACAATTTTCGAGTAGAAAAAGTAGGGTGAATTCCAGAAGAATCCGTTAATTTATAATCGCATCCGCTAAATTATACAATTAACCCAAACAGATAAATCTTTCGCAAGAGAGTGCCCAAATCCTCAAGGGCCACTGTCTGCTGTTTAAGTTAACATGTGGTTTAAAATAAACAAGAAAAAAAACCTTGGTTGTTAGGAAGGGAACCAACCTTACATTAAAGAAAGCAGGGGGCGAGAAATGCCGATGGCTTGCTTAACTGTAAAATTCTACAGACAAGAGGTAAGTTAAAATTAAACTATAAATTTAGAACTGGGGGGTCCTAAAGTTAAAATTTCAATCTAAACTAGTAACACATACTGACCACTACCTTTGCCCGGTATGGCAACCGTCAGAACGCGGCATCTCTACTCCTGACCACCTCTTGTTTTAGATCTGTGAGCTGTGCTATAGAGGGAGGGCAACTGGGGCTTTTTATGCTGGAGCATCGGATTTTGGCAACCAAAGCGCGGATGCCGAGGAGAGCTGAGGCCTCTCGATTGGCTGAGGCCCAGGGGAACAATGGAAAGTAGAAGGAGAAGTTGGTTTAACAAAGGGCTTTGCTTGGGAGCCGTTTGAAGGAACAGGGACTATGTACACATGGGCCAATATGGAGTTTTGAACTCATTGACAAAGGAAAATGGCTTTTAGGCTATTAGGTGTACTGAAAATAAACTACAGTGTTATGCAAAGCAACTATTGAAGGAAGGGGACGAAGTATAAAGCAGTTTGATTTTGGCAATTAATTGAAGGCGTTTACAGATCGTTTTTGCATTCGGATTGTTGGTAGTCGCGGTCGAGTTGTCAGACTATTTACAACAATAAATATTCACGTTTGTTTAAATCGTTGCTGAAGGAAGGCTAAGCAGAGGTAGTGATCCGGGGGGCAAAAGATTAAACTTAAAAGGTTAAATAAACTAGCTCAGTAAAAATGGTATAATGCATTAAAATACAAGCTAATTTCTCAGCAGAGAACAGCGATCGAGAAAAGTCGGACATTTTTCATAGCATTTGCGGTACCAACAAACAAGATAAAAAATATCGTACTAAGTCTGTATCCAACATGTATGTGAGGTTAAGTACCTTAAAGGAAGCCCCTCCTAAAACACAACTAAGCTAGTGTATAATGGCTTCATGCCAGCAACAAAATAAGAAGTAATTACAAATGTACATCGGTTTTGAAGCTACAGCGGCCGGAAGAGTGACTGCTATGGCTCAGTTTGGTGACTTTTTCAAATAGGTGTATCTGAAGAACCAGAAGGATTTTTAATGTTCTGTTTTCGCAGGTAAAGTTCCAGTGTGTGGCTATTAAGGGCTTCTAAGTTTGGCCGATTCTGTTGGTAACTTCTTGTAGAAATCTTCACCCAAAGATGGAGAATTTTGTTGGGGGGGGGGGGGGGCCTGAAGTGTAGAGCTTCAGCAAAACTGAGTGTTTCCCCGAGGTTTTGATTTTTGTTTTGGAGTCCGGGTAGCCTCTTCAATCATCCTGAAGTACAGGACCTTATTACAACGAGAGCGTCGGCAGACTGAGACAGCTTGTAAAGGAAGCAATCCGGCACCGTTTCTTGAACAGTCTTGAGTAGGGAGGCCAAGAAAATGGTTGGATCATCGCCGTTTTCTTCTGTGAAGTGAATCCTTTTTGGAGCCGAAAGCATGGTCTGCACCGGTGGCGAGGAGGCTTTCATGACGGCGGGTGTCGCTGAGGCGTCGGTTGGTTTTTGTTTTTTGGCAGCGATAGGTGAAGACTGAGAAGAGCGTTTCGGCTTTCGTGACTTGCGGTGGAGGCTACCCAGTCCTGAGTGCGGGCGCGGCGTGCGGAAGACGTGCAGGACGGATGCGGATCGTGTCATTCGTGTGTTTTCGGAAGCTGGACTCGAGCAGTTGGAGGACCTCACTTCGGGTTATGCCTTTTTGGGAAGAATTGGATGGAAGGTCCAATGGAGAGTTTGGGACCGGCGGGGGCTGAAGAGCGGCGACGGCCAGTCGGTAATTTCTTCTCGTCTCACGATAGGAGTCTTTTGCGGAGCGAAGATCCTTTTCGAGAGCCGAAAGGTCTGGTTCGAGGGGAGTCCGTGGGCCTGGTAGAAGCGGGGACTCGTCTTCTTGGTGTGCCGATAGGGTGCGGACGTCGGCGGCGAGGTAGAGTGCGAAGACCCAACGGTCGCTGAGAACGAAAGCCTGAGCAGGAGCACGAGAGTGAGCAGCTAGCGAAGCGGAGACTTCGGGAGCGGCATCCATCTTCGGTGAAAATCCAAATTCCAAAACTAAAGCTCGGGAAACGAGGAGACGCGTAGGAACCTCTGGAGAAGAATGAATGGTGAAAGCATGCGCTCTCTCGCTTTTATAGAGGAGGGCTGCGCCGCACAGGCAAGCAGGCGGCTATACGCAGTCGAGAAACCTCCAGGAAAACATCACATTGAGGACAATGTAATGCTAAAATTAACAAGGTTAAGATGTTTCGGCAACAAGAAACAATAAATTTTTTCCATTAAAACTACATCAACAAATAAAATTTTCAATAAAATTTGTTACTATTTAAATATCGGTTGTGGCACCACAGCACTATAATACCGGATACCGCCACATTCATAAGTATCAGAGAACACCGCGTACCGGCGTACTGAGCTTGGTACCGGCACTAGCTAAAAAATTTCTGGTACCACCCAACACTACTTGGTAACATCATTGTTTTACACGAGTGCTTGCAACTTGTGATACGTTAAATGTAGCAACTAAATTAGGGGTGGGCCATACGCAAGACAAGCCAGTGAAGCTTTATTTAAATACCTCTTAGGGCTTTTATCTTAGCTTCCAGACGCTGTCGAACTTCTTCCCTGTTCGTTGGTTGTTCCAGATCATTGGCAACCATCTTTGGGTTAGTTTCTGAATGAGAATAAACATAGCTATTAACAAAATCCGCTACAATAGAGATACCTTTATGATGCGCTGTAGCATTCCATCATTCCATGGTATCTCGTACCGTAACTGTTAAAGGTAGGCTGCCACTATATAGCCCTTGTTCAGTCAGTGTATCTGCCAACGTACAATTGTTGGCAAAGAATTTGACCATTCTACTTTGAGTGAAAGAAATATAAATGTAAACAAATGACGCTCAAACTCAAAAAACGTCAATACTCTTCAGTATTGTGAATTTTCGATACGCATTATCGAAAAAATAAATATTTTCAGTCCTCCCATCTTCATCAGGCAGCAAGAAACGTTCGAACTACAGTCTACATAATTGTATGCACTCTTCTAGATGGATCAAATTCAATCGATTCAAGCGATTCAAACTTGACGCTTCTGTGGCCCTCTATCTAGGACGACCACAATCATCTCTAAGCTGCGGATGCCATTTAAAGGTGAGTTGTTCTCCAAATCTTCTGCGCTGACGAGGTATTTAATTGCAGGAAAGGATGGCCCATGGAGTTTCATGAGGGGTTGCCCTGCCAGTAACTCATGTTCGATTGCAATGGACTCCCATGTTGGGAGTGCGATGAAGTATATATTGGGGAGACACGCAAGGGCGTTGTTGAAAGAGTGAAGCAACACATGGCGGATACCCGTAACAGAGTGGTTACCAGCAGCATCGCGACTCACAACGTGAGCACTGCTCACAAGATAGCATGGGACAACACATCAACCCTCCTAGTGTCCAAAAATGACAAGACACTTGAGAGGGTTAGAGTCCATTGCAATTGAACACGAGTTATTGGCAGGGCAACCCTCACGAATCTCCATGGGTCATCCGTTCCTGCAATTAAATACCTCATCAGCGGAAGATTTGGAGAACTCGCCTTTAAATGGCATCCGCAGCTTAGAGATGATCGTGGGCCTCTTAGATACAGAGGGCTACAGACGCGTCACGTTTGAATCGTTCTCGATTGAATTTGATCCATCTAGAAGAGTGCACACACTTATGTAGACTGTAGTTTACACGTTTCTTGCTGCCTGGCGAAGATAGGCGGACCGAAAATATTTATTTTTCGGATAATGCCTCTCTAAAATTTTCAATACTGTACTGATGAGTATTGACATTTTTTTGCGTTTGAGCATCATTTTTTTCTTGGTACAATCAAGAATTTATAGGGGTAAGAGAATTGTATTGTTACATGCTGAGAGAATTGTATTGTTACTAAGGAAACCTGCCGGAGGCAGTTGGAATGGAGTCTGGGGCTGCCACCATGACCCACCCATCCCTTCCTATACTATAGTTCATAGCTTCAAGCCGTCAGTGGGCAAAATTGGCTTAGTTTGCCTGGATTCCAATCATAGCTGTGGAATTCGAAGAATGTTTAACCAAACATCACACCCTCACTGTATTTAGCATATCGGTTGCCCTGATCATTTTACAAATAAGAAAAAAAATTTACCCCTCAACGAGTCTTTCAATGATGCCTCAAGGGCATAAATTGGTATTCTATACCATTGTACGCCAGTGAAGGATTTAAAGCCTCCCGTTAATATTACAAAATCTGCCATGTTCAGGGAATAAGCCCGTGTTCGCACTGACCATATAGAGACCTGGAATTAACAAAATTACTACTTCCAATACTAATGTAACTGGTACTTGACATAATTTGAAACTTGGTTTGCAGTGTAGCAATTAAGACAACCAAAAAAAAAAAAAAAGGCAGCAGGTGAGTAGCAACCAATCCAATCAGCCTACTTTATGAATAATGGTGTGATAACCAGCGCAATTAAAAAAAAACTCACCCTTCTTTTGGATGGCTTGACTAACATATACTTCGTTTTCTTGAATTATCTGGGTGACACACTTGTGTTCATCAGGATCCAGCTTTGCTCTTTTGTACAAAGTCTTTACGGACAATTTCATTCCTTTCTTATTTTTCTTCGCTCGACTACCTAGGGAAAAAAATGCATCAAGTTTAATTTTGATATAAAGCAAGAGTTATTTGTTGGATTCAGTTTGGAATTATCTTCGCCGTACTTGACCTTTGCACATAACAGTACAGTAATAATATAGGGCAAAATGCTCCGGATCTACTTCCATTAATCTCTGTAGGAACATTTGTCCATAACTTCAGGAGCGACCGTTGACGCAATCGGTTGTTGAATGTAGCAG
>JAHWFP010191538.1:33898-110221 GCA_023313725.1 Lithobius niger | reverse complement strand
TTCGGAACTTGGCGGCCCCTTTTACCAGTTTTGGTTTTTGATATGATATCACTCCTTTTTTTTTAATTGTGTATTGACTCAACTCCACTACCGTGCAGATGAGTAATAAAGTGCCACGTCAACAAGAAATTGGTTTTCAACAATTTGCTACTACCTTTTGCCTATAGGCCGAACCATTCTCAGCTTAGTCATCTCTTTATTGGCTTTTGGTTTGGTTTTAATTTTGTTGTAATTAGTTGTATTTAGTTAGTTTTGGTGTGTTGAAATCACTCCTTTGAAGGGGCGAACCACTCTCAACTTGGTGGCCTCCTTACCAGTTTTTGGCTTTATTTATTTTGCTTTGTTTTTACACTTGGTTTATTTTTCGTGAATTGGACGTGAATACAATTTCTTTGCAACGTTGTTTAGATTTGTTGTGATACACTAGTGTGGGCCTAGCCACGTACATCAGTATACACGTTCTCATTGTCGGAACTTTGGCCGTCCAATGAGAGACGATGCCAACAATACTAACAATGGTTATAACAATATTTTCGTACTTACGCCCCCAGGCTCCAAACCATAAAAGGTACGCAGTTCGTATTGTAGTGTACCCATTCGTCCAATTTCATAGCTGGAGGCCTTCCCGTTATCTCGGAATCCATGAATAATCACCCTATGGGATTTAACATGGGGATGAACGGATTAGCTAGCTAGCTAGCTAGTAACACATTTTCAACGTTATTGAGGGGCAGATTTTGCATTGAAAGCAGCATAGCTGGCATTCAAACCAGTCATTTTTTGTCAGGTGGGTCATTGCTCACTATTTCAACACAATTTACGCTTTTGTACCGCATTATTTTTCCCCAAGTACCTGAAATGTGCCCAACTATGCTTCAAGATAGAAGACACTGACGCAATGGCGTCGCGCTACAATGGTTTACAACCTCGACAATTGAATTGATGTGATGTTTGTTGTGATGTTAGTTGCCTAACTTGGCGCGACACACTAGCGTGTGTCTAGATTCATGGAACATTATAGACCTCTAAAGGGGGACAGTTCCCTATCTCCCCCCCTTCGGATACTGATTCTGGGTTATTAAGAATATCCTTCCAAATGAACAGTTTTAATATCCAGCGGACAAGCTAATAGAAAAAAATCTAACTACGAAAAAATTCCCAAAAAACAGCCAGTATAACAATTTTCATAAGCATGTTAAAATGCTACTGATTAACTGTTTATAAGTTTACACTGTTACTAATAAAATGTTGTGTTTGTAAATGTGATTGAAGGTTGAAAGGGCGCACTTATCAGCTACAACAATGTTTCTGTATGCAGTGTTATGCGGGCAGCGGATGGTTCAAGAATTGAAAACCTTTTTAACAAACGACTTGACAACGTATAATTTTTTTTTACCAGGGCACAGACCTGGACACTGTTATTTTTACCCGGGCATGTGCCCGTGTAGGCCCAGGTCTGACGCCGCCCCTGGCGGTATTTTTTTTTTTTTTTACTTTTTAGTGGCGATGGTTATTTTTTCACAAAACCAAAAACCTCCAGTAGCTTTCATTTTGTTCTGGAGTACAATACTAGCTACCTTTTAATGTCGATTCAGCCACGTTCAGAGAGAACCAAGTTTTCAACTGTGACACACCTCAGAACGAGTTTAGGTTCGGTTCTAAGCGATCATGTGAATGGAGGTGGTCTTGAGAACCATATAATTAACTTTTGGCAGCCTTATACGATATTCCGTTTGGATGATTTTCCAGATTTGTTCATTAGATAATTACGCCGTTAGACAATTTTCCAATTATGTTTGTCCGATGTTCTGTTCTTAAAAATAATTGAGAAAGTTAAAGTAAAAACCCCCCTCAGTGTTTCCTTGTATTGAAGGAAGTTACAAGTTAAATACAAAGAAGTAACTTGTGTACAGAGTTTTTACGGGTCCTTCAAAACCTAGAAAAGTTAAAGTTAAAGGAAAGTGAAGTCCCGGGTCTGGAAAAGTACTTGAAATTGAGAAAAAAAAGTTTCAACTCCTGGAAATTCCCTTAAAAGAAAATCCTGTTTGTGTGTCGGACAACGTGCGCTTTATCTTAATGTTAAAAAAAAGTTTCAAAAACCATGTGGAGAATTAACTTGAAATTGAGAATTCATAATCATATAAAAAAAAATGCTAAAATTTCACACATCAGTACAGAAAATCTTCGATGAACCAATACAGTTTTTGAGTCCACTCACGTTCATCTTCGTCAGGCAACACAACTGGTACCAGTTCTTGTTTTTCCTACATCAGTTTGTATGGGGTTGGGCTGAGTAAGAATTTGAATTTCCACTCAAGATTCAAATCCTCACTCAGTCCAGCCCCACACAAACTGCGATGTAGCTAAAACAAGAACTGATAGCCAGTGTTTTGCTAGACGAAGACGAACGCGTGTGGAAACAAAAACTGTAATGGCTGGTCAAAAATTTGCAGTACTAGAATTTTATGTAATGAACTGTAACAATTTTGCATTTTTCGCCCAGTTATGAGTAAACAATTCATCTAAAAGAACTTAATGCACGGTGGTGACGTCACGCTAACACATCCCCACGCTAAAAGTGTAGCTGTTATAGGCTATACGGTTAATCTGAAAACCCACACGTCACTGTGGGTTAATTTTGATAACCCACACTTTTTTGATAATCTAACACTTTTTTTGGGGTCTACACACCCCTGCTCCACCATCTGACATATAATGACCGACTTTGCAAAACTACCGTACACAACACAATTTCAACCAGCACACCCCATTGCAACCAGTATAAACAGGCACATTTGCAACCTACGACATTTTTCGTACTAACACGAAAAAAAAACCTCGCGTAATATGCTAGGTCCCCCCACCCATGGAGGAATGGGCCAACCCAGCAACCTTTCGTTCCGACGGTACGAAAATTAGGCTACTGACACCTTGTAAATACACCTAAAAACCTACGAGACTCAAGCGGATAGCGCATTTATACTCTATATCTTATTTAAACTAATAAAGTTAGAAAAAATATGATTTTAACTTAAACACAAAAGTCTGTGACTGGGTAACGGGGACGTCCTCCTGTACATGAGATTTTCGTAGACAGGAAGTTTAAACCGGAAGTTTCAATTCAGGAATTTACATATGTCGTACGTTAACCTTCTTAAATTCGTTATGATTATAATTCACAAATAACATTTTCAAATAAAAATTTTTTAAATCTTAAATAGGACGATATGTTAGCTTAACGTCATACCTTACCATTAAATCACATATCCGTGAGCTATAGCCGGTTTAATGGCGATATTTGCTCATTTGCTCGAAATGGCTAGTCCATTAGTTCAGGGGTGTAGGGAAAGCCACTCGCACTTACAGCGCTCGTGCCATTTCCTCCAACCCCTCGATATTGGTCTAGCCGTTTCTCGCAAACGAGAAAATATCACCATTAAACCGGCTCTAGCTCACGGATATTTATTACTAAAAATAAAATCTAAGCTGAAACTGAACTGGCTAACTGTTTCAAATGCCACCTAGTGCATTTGAAAAGTTATGAAAATTTCAACTTCGGTGTGCAAATTTGCACTCCAAGAGCAGCATAAGGAGTGCAAAGTACGATTTTGGAGTGCAATTTGCCCCTATGCGTCCGAATATTTCGATCCCCGCTGTGTACAGGATGGATATTTTTCAAGACCAAAAATTTTTCCCAAGTTTCTGGGAAAAAAAGTGCAAATAGGGATCATTTTGCTTGATCCAAATTCCAATTCTGATTTCAGAAAAGTGGGTTTGATTTTTCAAAATTTGTATATATAAAAAAAAATAAAAGGCTTTCAGAAAGACTACAGTAAATGGCCTATTGTATTGCGGCTACACCGAACTAAAGTAATGGTACATTTTTTTTAAATTCTTTTCAAAATAAATTATAAAGACATTTTTTCAAAACCAAAAGTGGAGTTGAATCCAGAAAAGTGGTTCCTATATACACTTTTTTCAAAAAATTGGAAAAAAATCTATGTTGTGTTTTTTTGGGACCACCCCATGCAATTCTGACTAATCACTTTTAGAGATATATAAAAGTTTCCTGGGATTTCCCTACTCATATGTAACAGGCCTCGAAATAAGGATTTAATGCTCATGGCAAAACTTCCCACGAGCAATTTTCACCTCGTGGTACAAATTTTCTACCTCGTGGCAGTGGTGTAAACTTCCAGTAGAGCACATTTCTGCGATTTTTTTATCCGCAATAACAGTCCTTAGTAAGTGAGGTAAAATCAATTTTGGGGAAGAGAAATGGTAACATAAAATTGCAATAAAAAGTAAAATGCCCATTTCGAAATGACACCAAATTTACTTTTATTTTGAGACTTATTTTTTTTGCGTTAAAAAAAGCAAGGCCTACAATTCCAAGCATTAAACTATTTTTTCACCTCGATCAGGGTTAAAATCGGAGAGTAAAGGGCCTTCTGCACTAATTCTCATTAATGCACACAGAGTAGCAGTGTTCGGAGAGCCCTCCCCCCTCCCCATGACTGGAGATATGAAGAGGAAAAAATGTTCTTAGGACAGCCCCCCCCCCCTGTACAGTGAGTTTACATCCCCGACCTCCCCCTCCCCATACTCCTAGGTTACAGTCTTTACATGAAAACTGTTATTATTACTGAGGATAAGAACACTCGGTTTTGAGGTGGTGATTATGGGACTGGCTCCCCCAATACATTCCTGTCAATACCTCTATTTTTATTGCTTTTATCTTGGCATACCTCCCCAATAAAATTTTTGCATTATTGACGGCATCAAGATGAAAATTTATAGCTTAAAATTATGCTTCTTCCAAACCCACACGCCCCACGAGAGCTGGATCCAAGTACTTGAAGTGCCAAGTGGCAGCCAAATCTTGTTGTCCATGACCGACTCTTGTCAAGACCTGTTTCCATGTCGTCCCTGTGATTTGAATTTTTCTGATGTGATTGGACACCAATTATTTGTCATCCTACTTTTTTTTGCTGGAACATTCCATTGTGGAGTGTGTTTGTGAACCCTAGACCATTTTGGAAGTGATTTTCTTAGGATATCGTGGTTTCATCAGAAATCAACATATCTCGGCCTATTTTAGGCCTAACCAAGCAATAACCACTCTCAACGTTGCTTCTCGATTTTTTAGGAAACTTTTGCGAGAGTGGCGGTTTATTTTTAACACTGGATGCTGAATTTTTTTCCTTTTTTTTAATGATTCTCAATGTGCGATGGGTTCTCCCCTATAGGCCTATTTTCCACTCCGGGTGATAGCCTCTTTTGAAATTGTTTCTTCAGTGTTTTTTTTTTTTGCGATTATTCCTTCCCCAACCAAAAGACCCACTCCCGGTCGCAGCCACATTGGGAAGTCTGATCTACAAGCTAAGTGTGAAGAGTAAAGTCTCAATGCTCGAGCAGTTCTGCATGGTAGCGACGATACGTTGCAATGCACCTTGCAGCCAGCTGAACTCGCGTGGGTGGGTACGCAAGAAACAGATTTGACAGAGTGAAGTCGGACAGCGATTGTGAGAGACTGTAAACGAACTTGTAAAGGTAAAGTGATTAAACGCTGCATATATTCAATATGAGTGATCGTCTGAGTATTTCCATAAATGATGACAAGAGTGAGCTAGTCATCATTACATAAGCAATATTTAAAGTCTCCCTTCAGTGGAGAGGAAGCAGTAAGACTTCCTAACTTCTGAAGTCTTCGTAACCAAACAAGTTCTTCGCCCTCAAAGATAGATCTTCTTTGGGAACGGATGCCAATCACAAACCCTTTTTTTTTCTAGACTGTGAAATGGATTCCACAATTTCGATGAAACTTTTACACAACGAATCGAATTTTTCCCATGCTGTCCTTCTCTCTTTAGTTAAGAGGCTCTTCACCACGCGGAAGGGGTTTTTGATTCATCATCTCTTCGCTCATGACAAGACCCACTTCGAACGTAAGATCTGCTTCGCTTCAGGCAGGCTCTTGGCTCAATCAAGACGAGCAGTTCTTAAACAGTTTCTCCTGAAGCCAAGACTTCAATGCAGTAGGGCTCCGAGGACAAATACCTTCTTCGTCGTCTTCAGGGAGAACTTTGGATTCCCACTCTTCGCCCTTCTCCTGCCCTCCCCTAAAGATAAAAAAGCAAGGATAAGATAAGCCTGCACCTTATGCCAGAGTTATGTTAAGGCAGGAGCCTTCGCAGTTTTCAACAACAGCTCTGCAGGTTTGGAGTCTGCAGCATCCCTGCGCCTTTCAGTCAGGACCCTTCGCTTCTTTCTTCAGCCGTCCTGCACCGACAGACTCCCTTGTTGGACACACGAAGGCATTTGCCACATGTGTAGGTTTTTTTGTTCTCTGTTTATCACGGCCTCGTATATGGAAAATGTTCCATGGTGTCCCGGTAACCAACCTGAAGCATCCCAGCTTCATATAGTGGTTACCCATGTTAATGTCTAATTTTCTCCCTTGGCCGTCCCTCTGGTCCCTCAACCGTCCCGGTAACCACGTTACCAGGTTACGGAAGATTTTCCATATACGACGGCCTTTGACGAGCATACACCCTTCGTTATGCACACGAAGGCCTTCACCACACGAGAAGGAACTCACCATAACATCCGTTGAACGCACAGCCTTCGCTGGACACCATCACCTTCGCCGAACGCACAACTTTCACTGGACACCACCGTCTTTGCCGGACGTGTAGCCTTCGCAGGACACCACGGCCTTTGCCGGACAGACATTCTCCACGGCCTTATCTTGTTGCAACTTCAGGAAAACTTGACATCAGCGAATTGGCAAAATGATTCTCCTTGATTTCGAAAGACTGCAGAACTCTTTTCAAGTTCAGATTCGGGATCAACCCTTAAAGGTCTCACCCACAACTCATGAAGGTCTATATTCCTGGATGCATTTTCAACTTTGAGAACTTTTACCACCTACGTTTAGAGGAAAGTATTCTAGGAAGGAGTTGTCAATCTTCTAGATCATCAGAACTTATCCATGAGGACCTTTGCAAAGTTATCGCTTTTTGGAATGCAGCTGCGGACCTCATCCCGTATGGCAGATGTAGGGTTTGCCCTCAGCATTGTTACCAAGGGGATCGCTGAAGACCAAGACCCAACCGATTTGAAGACAGAATTTGGACGTTTCCGGATTTTCTAGCAGCAAATGTTCCGTGGTGCCGCGACCCCACGAACACGGTTTCAGAAGTCCCTATCAAGGAAGAAGAGTCCCCGAGGTGCTCATCATGGAGTCTTCTACCACTGGATGAGGTGACCACCAACGCCTCGACAGTCGCTGGAGTTTGGTTTCAAGAGGATGCAAGCTTCTCTCAACATCCTGGAGCTTCATGTGATCTGCCTTGACATGCGTAATTTTCTACACCAACAGTAATGAAAGACGATTCAATGCACCGCGAAAACACCACTGCTTTGCCTACTCGAGCAAGGGAGAAGGTACGCATTCACTGAATCACCATATCCAAGCATACCAGATCTACCTGTTGGACACCTAGCTGGATATCAAGATAACCAGGGTTGAAAGTTATTCTTGGTTGAAAACGAGGAAAAAAGAGGAAAGCTTTCCAGATTTAAACATTTTTTTAGGATCATTAATGGATTTTCAAAAGGTTTGCCTAGCTAAAAGAAAAAAAAAAAAAGGATATCACCTTCAGAGTTATAATTCGGAGAATTACAATATTTACCACTCAATTTCACAAACAAGACAGTGTCTACTTCTTGCAAATTTTCAATGGCTGGCTGCCATCTTCCTCAGGCATCACGACAAGTTTTCTTGTGTTCACTACATCACTGTCTTGTTTGTGAAAATGAGCAGTAAATATTTTAATTCTCCGAATTATAACTCTGAATTTGATGAAAACTTTCACAGTAACACAACGAACAGTTTATTCAAGGATATCACCTGAAACGAGGAAGGTTTTCATGCCTGAGATAACTTCATATCCCAGGAAACCGTGTGTTTTGGCGGACCAGGTGTCAAGACAAAGTAAAATCCCAGCAACAAGATGGACTCTAAAAGCTGGAATGGCAAGATGATCTTCACACTTTAAGGAACTCTGATAATCGACGTCTTAGCCACAAGCTCATATTACCGTCTACCGAATTACACGAGTCCCTTCCCGGACCCTCAAACTTGGGTGACAGAAGTTTTAACACCCTCATGGACCAAGATGTTTGCCTACATCTTCCCTATTTACGCCATTTTATACTGTACTGATACTGGAGAAGATCATAAAGATGGAAGGAACATTCATCCTCGTTGACCCGGAATGGCCATCTCAACCGTGGTACTCTCCCACGTTGGGGCTTCTGAACAAGTAGCCCAGGGAGCTGCCCATGGAGGAAAATCTGCTCACCCACAAAAGGAAAAATTGTACATTAGCCGCTACCAGTCCTAGAACATCATGCTGGCTACTGTCTGTCAACTCCTCCAAGCAGATGGTCCACCAAGAGAGAGTCATCGGTGCTTCATGATTTCTTAAGTCACTTGCACCTGCCTCTACTCTAAAGTTCATCCCTCCTTGTTTCCAGATGGCTGTTTGCTCAAGCCTGAGACTCTTTGCCACAGCGTGACAAGGAAGAAGACGTTTCCAATAGACGGTTCCCACTCAAGGCTTCTATCTTCTCATTATCGCCTAAAGGACTTCCAAAGAAAAAATTTGGGATCAAGTCCACCCTCAAAGAGGAGTGAGTACAAATGTGTTTTCCTCTGGCAATTTTGTTAGGAAAATGACTGGACTTGAGCTTCAATCTGCTTCCTCTTGGTTTCGCGTGCCTCCAAGACCACCACCCCATTCCGTGCAGAAAATTGAGGCAATATGAGCATCCGAATGGTCATGGCCTTCCTTGCAGGAAAAGGATACTTTGCACTTGCAACTTGAACCCAGACTGGGCCAGAGTTCATAAAATCATAAACAAAATCATCCTTTGGATTAAGACCCATGAGGCGATACGATTTTTTCAAGTCCCTCACTAACCTTGAAGCTTGCAGATCCTTCACTAGTTCTTCCAGCGCTAGATTCGGTAAAGAAGCAGTACAAAGAGGAGGGCTACCGTGCTTTATTAGGGCCCTGCACTACTCCCTCAATGCATTCAAGGATCTGAAGTGGAGAAAGGCTCAGACGGACTTGTTCCTCCCCTACAGATCCAGCAGAGTACAGATGTCTTCCCGGATCCGCTCCATCATACGATTTGCGTACGGAAATACGGACGAATCCTCGGCCACCAGCAACTGTGTCCACTTAAAAGAATCCTTCAGGCTGCCTCCTGGAAACATGTGACCATCTTCTCATCGCACTTCCTAAGAGACCTGTCCCCTGTAGCAGAATCTGCGTGACGCAGTTGAAGGCCGCCGTGGACAAATTTTGGACAACTTTCTGTCGTTTTGTCAATTTTTGACAGATTTTCACACTCCAATACACAAAATAAGCCGTTAGGCTTACTTGAATTATTTTGAAACGCTGTTGAATCACCTCCAACTCGAAAATTACTCAATACGCTAACTTTCAAAAACAGGATACTGTCTGTATCTTGCAAATTTTCGATTGTATTTCAACAAGCTTTATCAGGCAGGGTCAAGAAAATTGAGTTCCCTGGTTGCATCCTCGACATTTTCGTCTGCTTGCGAAAATGTCGAGGATGTAGCCAGAGAAATCAATTTTATTGACCATGCCTGATGAAGATTGTTGAAATTTGCAAGATACAGACAGTAGCCTATCCTGTTTTTGAAAGTGAGCGTGATGAGTAATTTCCGAGTTCGAGTTAACTCCCAATACACCATTTTAATCGCTTCAACAAGACCTTTCCAATGGAGAAGTAGCCAGATTTATACAATAGAGCACTGAATAGTTATTCAATAAAAACAAATAAACATGTAGGCAACCATATGATAAAAATGGATTAGCTGCAGACAAGTTATTTTTCTGACAATTCTGTCGCTTCCAACAATAAGGGCGCAAGTTACGAAAAGTAAATTTTTCAGAGAGCAAAAAAACATTATCAGGTCATAAATTCACACGTTAGTGTCAAAGTAACCTTGCAGACTTGAGCATTACAATAGTAACATATAGAATAACACTAAACCTCCATTAAAGCTCCAAGTGCCCAGCTTTTGGGTTAACATTGCAATATTTACATCTACCATATTCACTCTTTGTTTAAATAATGGAACCCTCCAGAGATTGTTTGTTGTTGTTTTGTGTTTGCACAATATTTTTCCAACAATGGAGTGGCATTGTCATGCACGGATGCCACTGTTATTGTTTTAAGATGGCTTACTTCTTTCAAGAGCCTAGTGGCAAATGGCACTTGCCACCTCATTGCTTGCAAGACTGACCATTGGAGCTAATGCCATCTAGCAGAGCCATATGCAACAGCGCTGTAGCTTAGAAACGAATCATGCAACTTTCGTTTTTGATTAACTTAAAGGTACGTGTAATAATGAGTAAGTGCCCACACAAAAATGTCAATTTTGGTCGAAATGGCACTTACCCCCTTATTGGCGGAAGCAGCAGAATTGGTGCTGCAGTCAGTGGCAGAAAGTTCTGCTTCTGGGGACATGTCGACCCAAATAGCTGTTTTTCGTTCTCTCGGATCTCTCTCTATACATCAGTAAATTCAAGGTGGCCACATAGATCCCACCATCTAGTTTTCGGCGAGTCCTATCGATCCGAAAAAACACGCTTTTTCGTTTTTTCAGTATTTATTTTGGTCCGAAGAAGGAGATAGGACTTGCCGAAAATTTACGGTGAACTCTTTAAGTTACTGAAGTGTTCTACTGTGGTGGTAAAGTGTATTTTGGATCTTATGTCTTTCAATTACCATTGTATCAAACGGTTACCCATTTTTTTGTAGTTTGTCGGGTCTCAAAATGTATTTGAGGAGGTATTCTATTTCGTGCCGATACTTGCTTTTGCGGGTAGTGTCTTTAACACAAGAAAAATAAAAAAGTGGTCGGATCATGGCCAAAATCAGCATGCGCAAGAAAGGGCAAAAAGGCTAAAGAAAAGCGCAGTAAAAAAGTAAAAACAAGAGCGTTAAATAATAATAAAAAAATAAAAAAGAAAGGTTCCCACATAGAAATGTCCAATTACTGTACTAAAAGTTTCCCCTGCCCTCTCGGGGGTCTGAGTACGCTAGTATTGTCAAGGGCCAGTCGCGTGAACCGAGCCACAACAAACACAACATGTGACTGGCTCGTATGCAGTGCTGTTAAATTTGTCCACATTAGGTTATGTAACCACACTACCTGTGAACCCATGAAACTAAAAACCCAGCCTAATCTCGTTATAAAAATATAGACCAAAACAGGAGCTTTCGCCGAGTCTACTGAGCATTCTCAACCTCCATGTAGTTGAGAATGCTCAGTAAGACTGGGCGAAAGCTTCTGTTTTGGTCAATATTTTTATACAGTACTGTGATTAGGCTGAGTTTTTAGCTACATTAGGTTATGTATTGCCACGTACCCATTAAGAGAAACCAGCACCTTATTGTCATACAAACACAAGGAAAACCCAGATATTATTTAAAAAAAAAAAAATTGGATGAATGCAACCTATCCTTAGTTCAAGCTTAGTACTGTTTGAACTTTGAAAACGTGGTTTTCAAACAGCACATTGATCCTTGCGTACCCAGGGATCAACAAGGTGTGATCATCTTAAACAAGGTGTGACAAAACTAACCACTATATTGGGGGTACAGCTATGTTCTCTAAAGTTTCCCTTCAAACAAGTGAACTTGAATTCCCCGAAGATTACGAGAGTGCCTCATGCATTCAAGTAAAATTCCAGAAGATTTTAGACACCTTTTGCGTGGTTTACAGATCCCTTAATTCCCCACCTGAAAACAACGACAAATTATTACAACTGCTACATAATCTTCCCAAACAAAACATAATTATTGTGGACAATTTTAATTACCGAAACATTGATTGGAACAGGTTGACGTCCGTTACGGGAACAGGTTGATGTCCGTTACGGAAGGGGAAACATCTTTGGAAACTACACTATTCTTTGATCTGACGCAAATGGTCAAACATCCCACTAGGGGCAATAACATTCTGTTCTTGGTTTTTGTCTCGAAGCCAGATGGCATCTCGTTAACTTACCACGAGGGAAAGCTAGCCAAAAGCGACCAAAATGTCCTTCTTATTAGTTCAACTTTACACACACATAACGGAAACAAAGCAACTAAAAATATAATTTTGACAATCATTCCCTCCCCCCAGGTCAACCTTGAGGCTGCAGTAGCCTGGCAGAGGACCAGCGAAGCTACTACAAAACCTTTGTACATACCCAGCTGGCTCACATCATAAATGGATAACATGCCACACACTCAAATTAATTAAGAGGAGAAATCGTCTGTGTGCTAAATACCGGTTGCGTAAAATGTTGACCATTAAAATACAGCATGGTGCAGTAGCACGTGAAGTGAGGCAAAAAATTAAAACCGATAAACAGCAATTTGAGGAAAAATTGGCCTCATCAGCTAAAATTTAACCCCAAACCCTTCTACCAGCACATTAAAACTTGCCAAAAGACTAGGATGGGCACTGGTCCCCTGAAAGATAATTCAAACAATTTAATTAATGACAGCCAGGCTATGACCAACATGTTCAGTGACCATTTTAAGGCCAACTTCGCCAAAATTAAAAGCAGAACCAGCATACCCCCCCCCCGATTACGAGATCCCCCGTTTACATCCCTTCAACTATCTTCACGGAATCCGACGTGTTGGGGACAGTTTTGGCAATCCAACCTTCAAAATCTGCTGGCCCGGATCAAATTCCGGTAGAGTTCCTGATTCATCATCACGGAAAACCTACACATCTAATCACTTCCTGCTTTAATATAATCGTGAATGAAGGTGTCGTCCCAAATGAATGGCTACATGCACACATCACTCCATATATAAAATAAATGGTTCCCAACACAATGTTGACAACTACCGTCCCATACGCGTAACCTCCCTTGTTGGTAAACTTTTTGAATCACTCTTATCTAAACATTTTCAATTTCCTGCTCGAACGGAAACTTCTGAACGATTCTCAACACGGTTTCAGGCCAAATTTATTGACATTCTACGCCGATCTCTGGTCATACATGGACAAAAATGACAAGAAAAATGTGCAACAATTAATGAACATTCAAGGCCCTTCACTTCCTAGAGTGAAGCATTTAGTAAGCAACTAACTGGCTGGTCAACTTCATTGTCAGTGGAGAATAGGAATGAACGATCTAGGCCCGCAACACAAATACAGGAGGCAACGTTGCCAGCCAGCCAAATTCAAATGCGATAAGTTCGTCGAACTGGAGTGGAAAATGTAAAAAGTCAGAGCTATATCTTTGAGGCCCGAAGAAGATAGCAGCTCCAGCTATTGAAAATTCGCTGGACAAAGCTGTTGTCTCGATTGTGAAAGTGTGCGGTAATTTTTTCCAGATTTTTTTCCGAGTTTTGTTGCCATTATGGAGTTTCACAGTACGAAAATTAACTTAAGTTTTTAAAGGACAAAAATATTTTGGCTGATGTATTATACATGGATATATCTAAAGCTTTCAACCAAGTCCCACACGACATGTTATTACATAAACTGTAGGCTATTGGGACATAGGGTCTGATACTTACTGGAATAGCACGATGGTTAACGAACCGCACACGAACTGTGGTGTTGGAGGGCGTGCAGTCGGCCTGTGTCCAGGTCACTAGTGGTACGGTTCAGGGCTCAGTGCTTGGGCCAATACAGTTTATGCTTTATTTTGATGACTCTGGACAGGACACTACCAGTGGCTTATTTAAATTTGCGGACGACTCAAAAAAGGGTGTGGGGCTAACAACACCCCAAATGCCAAAATTGAATTTCAATGTGATATTAATCATTTACATGACTGGAGTAGCACTTGGGAACTCCTTATCCACCCAGCTAAATCAGTTGTTCTCCATTTTGGGAATGAAAACCCATGTGTAACTTATTTTTGGGGAGCTCCCCTCTTAATTCTAGGGAGAGTACAACTGATCTGGGTGTCAAAATCGACTCAAAACTTAAAATTCACGCAACATATTAACTTCATAATTCAAAGGCAAACTCTCTGGCCGGCTTAATTAACCGAACGATAACTTCCAGACTGACACACGTTTATTTTAAATTATATCTTTCACTAGTTAGGCCCACCCTAGAATATGCTGTCGATATTTAACGCCCATTTTTCAAAAAATGACCTTTCGGCCTTAGAACGGGTCCAACGTCGCTTCTCTAAAAAAGTTTACGGTTTACAGGTTCTGGGGAAATTCACTTTGGTGGAAATTTGTCGGGGGAGGTATTATTACTCTCTTTAAGATCCTGAAGTTTAATTTTGGTGGTCAATCTCGCCAAAATAAATTTAAACTAGGGCGGTACAGCGCTACCCGAGGCCACACATTGAAGCTGGAGCGCATATACCACACAAGTGAATGGGCTAAACACACATTTTTCCCCGTCTTATCCCCCTATGGAATAGTCTACCACAGTCCATGGTTTCAGCTCCAACAATTAATATGTTTAAAAACCAGTTTGATGTTCATATCACAACAAACCATTCCCACTTACACATATTTTGTGAATTGATCAATCTCTCTCTCCCTCACATCCATCTTTTATTGTTATTTTCTCCTTTCTCCATATATGCAAACCTCCCTACCCAGATATTCTCTACCCTAAGTCTATCTCCTCGCAGTCGCATCCTGACCTGGCTGAAGACTACTTGTTGTACCCTATGCGAAGTAGAACTTAATACTAAGAGCTGCATGGTAACCTTTGAATTTTTTGTTTATGCATGTGTAGACATATTTTTGTTACTGCAGTCTTGCTTTGTTTTTGAATCACTGGCTTTTTGGTTGATATAACCTGTTAAACCTCGTATAGGCTATATTGCTTGCTTGTTACCTAGTTGCTACTTTTTCGTCCGGTGTACCTTGGCTGTAACGTACTTAGCTTTTTCTGGATTCGTAATTGCTTGTTGACATTCAGTCTTTCACATGTTTCCTCGTCGAAGTAAAATTTTGGTGGAATAGTATCGATTAACTTCTTAATGTAATCATTTTCTTTTCGAACTCGCAGAATATTAAGTGATTCACCAGGGGGCTTTTTCGTCTTTACCATTGTATTTGTAGCAACCATTTTGTTAAGCACGTGTAGACTCTCTACGCCAGACAAAGAAATAATAAAGACAAAATTGAAAACCATAATAGGTTATGAAAATTAATTTTGTTCGAATAAACTATATATGTAAAAGCACACCAACAACGAAAATCTTAAAAAATAAAAAAAATAAAAACTAAAGCACATGGCAGATTTTAAGAAACTGGTTCGTGAGTGAACACAAGAAAGTGTGACGTAGTCCGCATTGTAGACAACGTCTTCGTTTATTGTGGGAGGAGCAGAAGAGGTACAACATATCTTGGTTGGGTAATTACTTATTTATTCCCTGTAAATAAACCAAACAAATCTCTGCAGTGTACAGTAGTTAGCCAGATTTCTTGGTATCCGAGACACGAAACTCGTATTAGTTAAGTTTTGGGATAAAAGTTGTTTTATATTAAACAACCTTTCTTGCGTACCCAAACAACGGCCTTTTAATATTAGTTATTACGGCGTTGAGTCACACACACTCAAGAGAAAAACTCTTACTATAAGAATGTGACACACCAGACCTATTGTTAGCGAAATATTGATCCTTAGTAAAGGACTGTATTGGTTGAGATTGGGCTATACATAGTTGTTCTGAAAACCTTAGAATACAATCGGGAGCCTACGTAACCGAGTTTGTCCAATCCAATCTCATCAGCTGATTATTCACTGGTCCTCAAGTTATGTGTCCCTTACACAAATGGTCGTTGACCCAGCAATAAAACAAGTTGGCCGTACCATGTTTGTTACATTTTTTTTTTTTTTATGTAGTGTTGAGTGAAATGAGGCTTATCAGGGCTTAATGGTGTGTTTCAAACATAGACCTAAGTAGCCTGCTTTCTGCAAAAGGGGTATTATCCCAGAAGATTTATCAGTAATCTCTACTTCAAAAAAATCTTCACACGTTAGTGCTACGGAGGGAGGGAGGGTTCCCACATGTCTGTAAAAATTCTGGGTATATGGTATACCCGCTTACCTTCCCAGAACTGAGAGCAACAACGATGTTGGGCGCAGTACGAGAACGACCGATATCCCAACGTTTACAATGCTTTATCAAGTGTACCCATTTTTGTCATGTCTTAAAACGTGAGTTGATAATGTTCATTAAAGTTAAGCATTTTAAGTGATTTTCATTTTAAGTGATTTCGAACGTTTAGAATAGACTTTGTCCCATCGACCACAAACCATTGCATTACCATGTGGTAGTGTGAACAAGCATTATGCTAGTCTCTTAAAAGGACAGTCCTCCCAGCACCACTTTTCTCGATCCTCCACATCAAGTATGGCCCCAAAGTTTTATTTACTTGCCGTTAGCCAATCCCGAGCTAAAAATCCGTTTTAAAATGTGGCAACTAGGAGATTTTCTGTTGGTTATTGGTGAGTCACTAAGATGAGCAGCCAAAGTAAACAAACCGTAGCATCAGTCGAAGTTTCGACCAAGACATCGATATTTAGTATAGAATATTGGTAACTTCATTTACTGCGTCCCGCACATATATGATCCTTTGCACGCCTCCAATAACCATGACGTTTCATTGTTTCCGGTTGTGAGGACACATTTTTTGCGCCAATGCTGTTGCGTGACCCGCAATTTGTCTGCTAGGCCAGACGTCGTTCATGTGATCAAGAGAAGTCGAGGGCGGAAGTGATGAAGTAGTATTACTACGCTCTACACTGATTCTCGCGACGGCAGCGCAGGGCTCGAATTGTCTTAGAAAAATTGCATAGTAGAATGCGATACAAAACACAAATTTGCGTAGCAGTCACGAAAAAATGATTAGCAACTTTTAAAGAATAATTTATTTAGTAAAAAACAATACAAAAAGTTTACTTTATTTTGTTTCATTTTTACTTTGCTACACGCACGGATGCTTCGTCAAGACTATGGCATCCGATTCACGTCAAGACTATTCTGACCAGTGTCTGAAACGAGACCGCCACCAACTAAATACCGAAGGTGATGGTTGCACCAATGATTTCCTAGAATGTTTGTGCGACGTTTGGCCTGCCTATAAAGTAGGATGGATTAGCATCTGCATGTCAGCCAACACGATCATAACTACGCTGTTATGTTGTATCGTTTAATACAGTTGCGTCGCTAAGCTGCGATACATTATTTAATTTTGTATCGCTAAAATTTTAATTTGTGGTGCAAATTGTGATGCGATACCGCTCATTTTGAGCCCTGCAGCGCGTGGCTATTATAAGACAGACCGGATGTTGCTGTAAGCGTAGTGGCTTTCTGCGCAAGTTCGGGTCGTATGCGAGATTGTAATCTGCTTATTGCTGATTTTATAATCGTTAATTGAGATGTTGTTTATGGTTGCCTGGTTGCTACTTTAAAATTGCGATGTTAAAAATGTCACATCGCTTACTTTGAAAATTCGAGTCCACTGTCGAAAATTTGCAAGGATATTGGAACGGTAAATATCCTTTACTTTGAAATCTAAGCGTACAAAACGTAAACATGCTGCTGTACTATGCTAATTACCGATTTCTAGTTGCCGGCGAGGAAAATATAGTCTACCTGAAGATTTCTGCATTCAGTTCCTGATGCTCTGTTACCCTGGTGTTACCCTGTTACCCTAGACACGCCCAGCTCAGCTACCCGTCTGCACGTGCAGACCCTCCATAAATGGTGTTACGGCGTCAGCCAGCCATCTCTTTTCCTCCAGCTTCCGGCCAAGACACACCGGCGCTGTTACCTCCTCTCTTTCACCTTTTGTCTATCGCTCGCCATGAAGAAACTTCGCCCTGAAGACCATCACCACCGCCGTCCATCAACCTGCATTTATATATCTGGCCCTGCTGATCTTTCGTTGAAAGTCTCTCGCCTCGATGATTTTCTTTGAAGCCCTCACTCAGCTATCCTTGTTGAAAGTCTCTTGCCCGAACTGCTCTCGCTAATGCCCTGTGCCTTGCATCTCTCGTCGAAAGTCTCTCTCCCTGAAGATCTTTTGTCGAAAGTCCCTCACTCAGAAAAGTCCAGCCTTAGCCCCTCGTCCAGCTTCCTCACCCTGAATCTTTCGTCGAAAGTCTCTCGCCCTCACAATCTCTCATCGAAAGTTTCTCACCCATCACGTCTCCTTACCTTTCAACTAACCATCTTAGACATGCATCCGCCACTCACCGCATCCACGTGGCTGAATGCAGCCGTCCTTCATTGGGGTAACTAGGGGTCGGACGAATAATCAAATATTCATTCGTTAAGAGCATATTCTTATACGATATATTCCATTCGAATATTCGCAAAATAAAAGTTCTGTATAATTTTACGTTTTTTTAAATTTATGATTTGGTTTTTAAGTTTTCCTGTGGGCTTTTCAAATCCCAGCCAGTCCGCACTATGCTTCCTTCTCATCCCCTTTCCCTCCCAAACAATCCTCATGAAAATCCATACGTTTTGCATTGTCACTTGCAAGTGGAGGGAGGGGATGGGATTGGAGGTTGCGATTACGGAAGCAGCTCTCCCTAAAGCATTTAAGAATTAAAGAATGGGCCAACCAGGGCCATAGCAACCAGTTGATAGATGACCTCGGCTTCATTATCATACATGAAAGGGAAAGACACCTTGGTGGATTACGTTTATTCCGTACTGCAGTTGGCAATTCATAATTTTTTTTTTTTTGGGGGGGAGGGGGGTTGTTATGTATGCCTTCCAAGTTGCCTTGTGTAGTAGATTTAATTAAACTTGTGGCTATATTACATATGCCTTGCAATGCAAATAGACTAGGCTACATAAAACTTTTGTATTTAATCAAAAACGGATTTGGGGGAGGGGGTTGGGAGGACTCGGGCTGAACATGTAAAAAAAAAAGTTTTGAACGAATACTCGAATATTTTTGTGGCAAATATTCGAATATGTTTTTTCCCTATTCGTCCGACCCTTAGGGGTAACCCCCGCCGGCTGTTTCATCGCCCCGGGACTTTAATGAACTCATTTAATGAATTCATCTGGAAACCTCTCATCTCGTCTTGGTTCCAGCTCTCACCCCGCCTGATGCAAACCTTTTCTGCGTCCGTTTCCTCACCTGACGGAACTCTCGCCTTGAAGATTGCTCGTCTATTACGACTGCCTTTCCGACCTTTTTCATCGCCATCCGTCTGCAACAGTAATTCCCGCTTCGACCATCAAGCTGCCTGTCTTCTCTTGCTGCCCCTGTCTTACCGCCACTTGCAGCTCTTTCAACCACGATCTTCATTCATCTGTCACTGTCTTCCGTCAACACACATAACCAACCATCATTCTATCGCGCTTCATCAGACCCCACTGGCTGCACTAACCCTCGTCCATTGAAGCCTGCTGTCCCTTTTCTGTCGTCACTAACCCTCGTCCATGAAGCCTGCTAGCTCTCTTTCTTCGTCACAACAGCTTTTCAGGATCAACGTTGTTCCAGCCAACTACCCAGGTAAGCCCACACAGCAATTCTAAGCCTGGTGTCCTTCATCTTGCGTTTGGATCTCCACACAAGTCTTCCATCGACGTGCCTACTGTCCCTTACCTTACATCGTTACGGCTAATTCAGACCAGCGCCCCTTTTTTCACTGCTGTCCCTCGCCACTGGTTGTTCACTGTGTGAATGGCTGCTACTCCCATGCATTTGGCTGTGTTGTCAAAAAATTATAATAATCCAACTGTAACAAAAACGCAACGACCCTTTTGTGCCTCTCATATCTCTGGCTTAGGCTTTTCCCTCTTGTGAAGCGCTTTCACCTGCACTATACTGCAGTTACTTTAAGCACCACAACCGAATTCCGGCGCTCGTTCCCGGTTTCTAACATTTGCTCCCAACGTAATGGCTGTGAATAAAACAGCACGACTTCTTGAACTCTTCAGTTGCTGCAACCTTGGCAAGCGTAACACTTATGTCAATGCAGCCTCACCAAGGTGGCCTCCCACCCAGTAAACTGGACAGATTCAAAGTAATTATTCTAAAAGCACGAACCCCCTGGCCTTAGCAACATGAGTCGTTCGGGCTGCGTGATTTTCAAGTTTCGTTCTATCTACACCATTTCCACTTCACCCGTCCCTTCCAGAAGAGCGCATTTTTCTTGATCACACAAAGGAATGCGATGTCACAAAAAAACCACAGAAGCCACTCATCGGAAAAATTCGTCCAGATTGGATTTGAAAACTGGAAAGGTCAGGGATTTTCACCTGGTGTTTTAAACACCTTCTTGCTCATGCTTATCCCTTGCTGCCTGCCACCCCTCAACTTCATCCCTTGAAGCTTGCCTAATCTTAACTCATCACCACAGACCTTCAATCGTCAAATCTGCTGTCCCTTGCCACAGGTCATGAATCACGTATGGTTACAATGAGCAGGCAATTGGTTAGTCAACAAGACTCAAAAGATTGTGAAACCCGCAACCATTGCACCAACTCTGCCACTCTCTAACCCATTCCAACAACTATGGTTCTTGGGGAATGCAACTCAGCTAGCTTATTACGCTCACATTGGAAGCACTTCACCCTCTTCACACAGTCACTTCTCCCCAATCCACTGGATTTTGAATGGTATGGTCGTGACAATTCTTAACAAACTGACCTAGCCAATGTTCATGTCCTCAAACCCTTCTGGCTGCCTAATCCGTGTGTGCATCATGCCACCTACGCAGGTTTCACAGCTCATTCCGTCCAATGCCCTTTCTACTCGCAATCTCTCACCTACAAGCTTTGCAACCTCATGCCTTCACCCTTCGCTGCCAGCTGTCCCTCAACAATTTCCTGGCAGCTTTGCTGAACTTCCTTCACCATGAATCATGACAGCTCTGGGGACCTGCAGTCTGCACCCCTCGACCAAGCCGAGCCTGAATCGCCACATTCCTTGGCCTCGGCCACCACTTCCTGCTACCCGTCGTTTAGCTTCACTGTGACCTGCGCTACTGCTCGAAACCTTGCCATGCCCCCCTCGGACCCTTGCCCTTCACTATCGCCCTCAGCCTCGATTTTGTATGGCCTTCGTTCGGACACCCTTCACCCCGCAGACTACCTTTCACTTAAGAAGTCCTTGTATGGAAAACCCTTCGGGGCCCCCAAAACACCTCTTCTTGCACTATACTTGGTTTCAGAACTGTCTCACAACACATCTCTGGTTCGTCAAGTTGACTCCATTAGGCATCTCCACCTTCATCTGGGAGCACGAGAAACTACCCCAAAAAGACTGCCAAATCTGCCGCAAGAAAACTTCGCTTTTGCTTCAAGACCATATCAACGCTAAACTCCCCCTCCCCCCTTTTCTTGGGGCGTTGGACGAACGTCTAACTGGAAAATCGTCTAATGGGATAATTGTCTAAAATCTGCCTAAATAAAAGATCTGGAAAAGCATCTAAATGGAATATCGTATAATCGATAATTGTATAATGGATAAACGTCTAACTGGATTAATGTCTAACTGCGGTTTCTGATGTTATATGTATAGCCGCAGCGAGCGCGAGGCAGGGATATTAGACGCTTTTCCATTAAACGAATTTCCAGTTAGACGCTTTTCCGTTATACGTTCTTCCAATTATGCGATTTTCCAGTTAGACGATTATCCCTCGCCCCCCTTTTCTTCACAACAGACTGACTGAGGTTGGAAGGGGTGCTTTCTTGCAAATCGCAACTAATACACGCGGACCCTCAGCATCCACACTTCTGGTTGACAAAATCCTCACTTCAATCTGGAACGAAAACAAATTTAATATTTCAAAATCAATAAAGTTGAAACCTATTCCAAATTTTTTTTCCCTAATCTTAAAAAAAAATTGCACAGCTTCTAAGCTTCTCACAACGAAAATCTCTCATGGAGTAGTGAGACCCTACCAACATTCAACTATGACAACCTCATCGGCGTTCGACATAAATGACAACTGACGAATATCATTTTCCTGTATGTGACATACAACATTTGCATCCAATCCTCCCTTCCGAATGCCAACACCTCTGTAAAAAAAAGGGCTCACGAAGCTCACCCTCATGATCTCACGACAACACAACACTGTGTCACCTTCATCCGTATGACACCAACCACCTAACCAGGACAAATAACATGCCCACTGCTAGCTTACCGTCACCCTCACACTTCCCAAAGACCTACACAAGGTAAGCCACCCCCCCCCCCCAAAAAAAAAAGAAAAACCCTTTTTTTTCTCTTCTCCCACTATCAAAACTCGCCCGAACATCCCAACCGGCTCGCCTCGGTGATGGAACATTCTTTCCAACTGTAGATAGCCTTTGCGCACAAAATCTGCCGAAACTAGTCGCAGATAGCCTCAATGCATTGAAATCTGCCTAAGGACTGTCTCATCGGGATCCCAGCTCACACCCTTGGGAACCCGTCATGATGGTGCCCACCACCTATATTTACGAGGTCAACTATAAATGCAGAAATTTACAGGCAGTCGTCCTCCTAGTAGGTATTTTGCTCGCCGGCAACTAGAAAGCCCAATTTTACCTGGTGGGAAGGTCAAAATTGGTTTCTATTGCCTAGGGGGAATATATACACTACCTGTAAACCCTTCCAACCTCCCCTCTTGAGTCACCATCATGACTGACAAATCGAGAGGAAAAGTAGATGGCTGGCTGATGCTGTAACACCTTTTATGGAGGGTCTGAACGTACGACGCATGCCCAGACGGGTAACTGAGCTGGGCGTAGCTAGAGTGTTTTGATTCTTCCAGGGTAACAGAGCATCAGGAACTTAATGCAGAAATTTACCGGTAGTGTACATGTTCCCTTAGGCAATAGAAATCAATTTTCACTTTCCCACCAGGTAAAATTGGGCTTTTTTGGCACGCAACACTTGTATATTTTTTTTGGTTGGGCAGATGGTCATCTAGGCTACAGCACTCTAATTAAAACTGAATTGAATCAAGTAAATGGGCTGAGAAGATCTACTGTATATTTGTCACACGTCCGAACTTTCTGGTTACTTTGCAGTAATAGGTTATGTGGGTTTACAGGATGGATTCCAACCCTATTTGCTCCGTACCTCATTCTAGAAGTACCTCAATTGGTCTGCTGAAAACCTTTTTCCCGTATGGTTCTTTGAATTGTCTTCTAGTGTGAAATCGGATCCTAAATAACGTTACATATTGGGTAACTAGGTAACGGCTAGTGGCTATGGCTAGTCTGTCGACTCTCATGTTAATTTCTGTAGGGAAGGACTCCGAAACGAAATTTGATATGCAGCTGCAATACAACACAGACTCCATACCTTTTTAGCATTTAGCGTAGTGGTGTCACAGGAATAGTGTAAGTATTGTTGCGCTATACATGTTTGGGTCTGAGGTGTGTGACAACATTATGTGACCATTATAAAGGCCATGTTGTGATTGGTTACCAGTGTCCACTACGGCCACAGACAATGACTTATCACAACCATTAATAACACATTTCCACAGGAACAAATTGTTATTTTTCTGCGGATAATTTTAAAACTTGTATTGAAGGGGTAAAAGGCATTTTTTTTTTGTGGTGCCATTTCCAAAACACCCTTCGTTCACGTCCCAAAAAAATTGTTGCTTGTTCATGATAGTTGGTGTAAAATTTAACAGTTTGGAATTGACAGAAAAGTTTAAATTTTGGACCTTAGGTCTGCATCAGCTCTTAATACACGTGTAGGCCTATTTGGAATTTGTCTGAAAATATTTTGAGTTTTACTTTGAAAGTTCTTCAGCATTCTTACAAACTTAAACAACACGCACAAATTCTAAGTTCAAGGAAGAAACACAGTTTTTCTTCGTAAATTTTCGACAGTCCTAATACTGATGGATGTAAACACAGTCGACTTGTGTTCATCAGGCTTTCCTTCTCGTGCTACCTCTTTCTTACTACTTTCGTGCATTAGGACTATCAAAAATTCGCCAAGAAAGACTATGTTTCTTCCATGAACTTTGAATTTCTACGTGTTGTGTAAGTTTGTGAGAATATTTGGAATTTCTGCAACACTTTGACTTTCCGAGATTTTCAAATGGTCCCACGTATGGTAGAGTTGCAGTAACCTCAAGAAATTTTAGTCTAAAACAGTTATTGTTATTTCTGCCATTTTTTTTTTTGTAGTGGAATTTCTTCAAAAGTTGTGGAATGGCATACACGTAAAATCATATTCCTTGAAATCTCAGCAGTAATCCACAATGTACTGTATGAACTGCTTCGAGCTGTAGGGTTAGTACGCGTGTCATAGAAAATTGACCACACTGCCTTTCTAAAATAGACCAAAAGATTCGCTAGATTATTCTCACCAGATAATACTTCATACGTTAAAGGAAAAACCTATCCTAAGTAGCAATATTCACGTTACTCATTTGACCTTTAAACTTAAGACGATGGGATTACTTGGTGATTGTTTTTGGCCATAAGTGTCACTCCTTTTAAAGGCAGTACCATTTTTGACCTGGTGGCCCAATACCAGTTTTGGTTTTTGATACGATGGGGCAATCATGGACAACGAGCGAACCAGTAATTCAACACAACTCTAGCTTAAGAAAGGTATGCAAAAACGGCCAAGGCTGCCTTTAAAAAAAGTTTGCTTTGTAAGGAAACCTTTGTTGGCAACCAGCTGACTGGTTGACTATCTTTAGCTGTTTCTTTGGTGCTTACAAGTAAGCTTATTAGCAATTTTATGCTAAAGTAAATGTTTTATTGTCACTTATTTTTTCTTTGTAGGGTAACATCATTTTCAAGTTTTATAAGTTTTCGACACAATTATGGCTGGTGATGATAATGGTGGTTTTGACACGGCCTACAAGTTAGAGCACTTTTTGCGCATGGGACAAGAAGAAGGTTGTTACCAACCAGGCCTGAAGCAACTTACAAAAGATAAAGTGTCCTCCATAGAGCAACTTATTGCAGACAGCCATGGTAGTGCAGCCGTTAACTTAATTATTCAGTTTAGTAAGGAAGCCGTTGGGACCAGAACCGACACAGTACCATTTGCTTTGGCCTTGTGTGCTCGCAGCAGCGAACTGGCTACAAAACTGGCAGCTTATGCAGCTGTGAAAGAAGTTTGCCGAACGCCTCAAGATTTGTTTATGTTCATCCATTACACGGAAACATTAAGTAAACCAACTACAGGCTGGGGTAGAGCCCAGCGTAAAGCTGTAACTCAGTGGTACAATTCCCGAGATCATAAACAGCTAGCTGAAGCCGTCACAAGATATGTTGCACGTCACCACTGGACGCACAAGGACGTATTTCGACTTGCTCATTTAAAACCAGAAAACAAAGGTAAGTAGGTATTGGAGCTAAAAGTAGTAGTGTTTTCTTCACTCAAATAATTATTCTTTCATTTCATTCATTGCTGTGTCTTCGTTCTGTAGCATACAGCTTTGATTTACTTACATCCGCTGTGATTCGATTTCTGATCAGCAAGACAGCCTACCATAGGCTATTCAATTTTTTTAACTTCCAATTTAGCACATTGCGACTAAAACAATGAACTAACAAACAGTTGATTGTTTTTAATGGTGTGTTATTGACATTGTAACCTCAGGGTTCGCACAGATACTGAAAAAACTTAAGGAGAACGGGCTTTTTATTTAAATTATATTTCTCAGTTGCAGACTCCGACTCTGTGTTCCTTTACTTTTACAAATGAGATATCCCTTTGCTGTCGGCACTTTGTTGTCTAACCTAATTTGCATACAATTCTTACTTTAATTTATGCAAGATTATGTCACCTGCTGCTTCGCCCTTCCCTCTCCATCGCACCTTTCTCATCACTTTTGCCGCGACACTAGTAGGTCGTGTATTATATTATAGGTTCATATTTATTTCAACGAGTTGTAGTTTGTTATGGATTTCTCCCAGTTATCAAGATTGTAACGTAAGGCTACTATGCCAAAAGAGGATAGACTGAAACCGAAGACAGTTCGTGTAGACTATCGGGAGAAAATGCCAGGGCAGGCTTGGTTGTGAATATACCAAAGGCTGGAGAGCCCGTGCGTAACATCAGTAATTGCTCTAGTGCCAAAAATGCCATTTTGGAAAACGAGGTTAGGCCTAGGTCTTCCGCAGCATTGGCCCGAGCTGCTTGTGCCTTGGGGCTGTTTGGTATCGTCAAGATCAGAATAACCTAGATTACTTGGAGTGGAATTGCGATCGGTCATGCGTGATGCCTTGGGAGCTAGCAATAATGCAATGGATCTTTTATTTTATGAAGAGGAAGACGATGGTGGTTTGCACGCTGAGCCGTTTCCAGTGGAAACAGGCTACAAGTTTGTCGCGCTCCCAGCCGAAGCCATGGCATCAGAAGGCGAGTGGGACAATTTGGCTGGGTAATACCAATTGGAAGTTCCTAGGATCTTTTACATGCCACAATCGACATGAGCACGAGGCATCACAGGGCCTTTCTCTTCCCCAAAATGCCATGGGTGGCTGTGGTCAGGATCGAACCCAGGACCTCTTGCACATGAAATGGTCGTGCTAACAATTAAGCTACCTGGCCCCATCATGGAAACAGGCGGTTGCCATGGGAACGACTGGTTGGGACGAGTAAGTGGAGATGTGGTAGCCTGATGAAGACAGTCGTTCTGACCCCCTCCAATTCCAGAAAAACCTGACTGTCGAAAATTTGCAAGGATATTGGAACGGTAAATATCTTTTACTTTGAAATCTAAGCGTACAAAACGTAAACATGGACTCGAATTTTCAAAGTAAGCGATGGGACATATTTAAATGTCAAGGCTGTTTCGAGAATGCTGTGAGGAGTATGTTGGACATTCTGTGCAGTTGGGTATTGAGAAATGCACAGGTGATGGGTTATACGATAACCAAGATTGCGGAGAATGACCACGAGAATGTGAGAAAAAGGTTATACAATGGCCGTTTTGATATAGGAGATAAAGCTACACGATAGTCGCGTGGAGTTTAGCGTTAGGTTACACAATAACTGCGAAGAGACTGGCATCAGGTTACACTATAACCTCTTAATGAGAATAGCAGACGATGCCAGATTGCCAGTAGTGGATGACAGCTCAGGTTTGCCCGAGGCTGTAACGGAGAAGCACCCGGTTTGGGAAATGGACAAAAGGATTTTAGCATGGTGACCCGCTCATCAAAATTAGCATTTGTTAAAAGCAGTGAGAGACTCTAATATTCATGATCGCTACATAGTAGCAAGGGTGGTGCGGAATGAGTTTGTGGCCCCGAAGACACCGTTCTTGCCGAGAGTGAGATCGCCATTCGAGCCTTAAAGGCCAGTGGATGTGCATGTGTGGTGTGCAGACTGAGTTTGTGCGTGTGTTTCTCCCTCTGATGAGAGCACTGTGACCAATGTGCAATGGCCCCCATTGATTACAGCAATAGTTGGAAAACGCAACTAGCACAGGTCATTGTGGATGCAACTACGCTGCAGTTGCAGGCGTTGATTGGAATGAATCGAGCTCATAGAGAAAGGCTCAAGTTTGCGTTTAGAGAAGAATTACGCCCTGAAATTATGGCACAAGAGCCAACGTTGAGTGATATGTTTGGCAAACCGCTACAGGACTTGTTGTGACAAGCGCAACAGGAGGTTGCAACGACTAGAAAAGCGGCAGTACCAGGTCGAGGTGTTGGGCCGCAACGTCGTCTTTAAATAATATTATTATTATTATTAAGTTTGTTGCAAACGCAACCGGAATGGCAAGGATCTGGTAGTCACTAACTACCATCCGAAGTTTAAAAAATAAATTAAATAACAAAAGTTGAAGAGTTTAAAAGTTTAAAATGAAGATGATAGCCCGGCTGTAGAGGAAGGATAGATGGTATTGGGTTGGGGTCACGAATGCCTTAACCAGCAAGGTTAGGCCTACCAGGGACACAATGGTCCCCGATGGTATTGCCAAATGTGAGGGGAAAAGCCGTATCATTGTCAACGTGTCTAAAATATTAAAAAAAAATATAGTGCATCGCAGTTTAAAGCTTGGCCTAAACCAATTGTCAGTCTTATAAAAATAATAAACATCTATTGGCTCGTATATGGGCAGAAGGGAAGACCAAGGCTTCGTTGGAGCCCGCTTATAGCAAACCCTAAATTAAAAAGTAAAGATGTGAGTGGAGATTTTAAAAGGTGAGGATGAAGGTGGTGGTTTAAGGAAAAGCTTGGGAATGTTCGGGGCGAAGGAGGAAGCGGCTGAGATTGCACTTGGTTAATTTATTTTTGAATGAAAGAAGTGATGGGGCAGAGACAGTCTCGTAACATATGGAATTCCATGCAGTAGGCTATTACTGCATGGAAAAAAAAACGAAGTTGGTTTGGTTGGCAAAACCCTGCCCCAAGTTAGCTTGACTTGATTTCTAGTTGTAAAGAAACGTTTGTCGACTGACAAGTAGTTTTCTGATCAAATTAGCCGAATTAAAACGAAAATTAGGAGTAATAACCGAAAAAACCGTTAGTTGTATTACTTTGAAATTGACATTCATTGTTTAGATGGTAATTATGGCGGTTAACCGAACCACTCCAAATCACTCAATTTTTTTACTAATCGACGCATATCATCCTCCTCTTGCCAAATCACATTAAAAAACCGGGGGAAACGTGTTGTAAGGTGTAAAAAAAAAATTGAAAACACGTAAAACGATAGTTACGATCGTGTTGAAGCGCCGGCCATATCGCAGGAGACAGAGTAACGAGAAAATCTGTTTTGCATCGCAATGAAAGGAGACGGAAATTACTTAAACTAACCTAACCAACCAGACCTACCTAACCTAACCTAACCTAAAAAAATAACAAAAAACTCAGACAGCATAGTTTGGAACATGACTTTCCGTTTTTGCGATGCCAACTTTTCGTGCTACTCTGAATCCCGGAACATGGCCACCGCTTTACACGGTCGGGCCCACCGTGTTATGTGGTTAAAAAACGTGTTTGGAGAGCTAAAAAACGAGTTTACATAACCAAAAAAACATTTTCCACCATTTTTGTAACGTGAAATGAGAAGAGGATGAAGATTTAGATCAGTACGTACCAAAATTGAGCGATTTAGCGTGGTTTGCTTAGATCCCATATATACCGTTTAGATAAAATTCATCACTTATTTTCGCTCACTTTCATAAAGAAGATACTTGCTGTATCTCGCTAATTTTCGACAGAAGTGTTTTCTTCTTTAAGCATTTCAAAGACACAGTTCTTTCTCTGACTACATCTTGGTGGTATTTCTTTTGAATTTGGCTCCAATTGCGGCCTCTGGTATTGACTGGGTCGTCCGTTTTTTTCTTTTTTTTCCACGCCACTTACGTAAAAGTAAAGCATCCTGGTCTCGTTCGGCGAGTTGTAGCACATTCGAATTGTACGTTTCCGTTCATGAGGGGGGCTGGAGTGATGGTTAGTGGCTATTGACTCTAAATATCTAAGGTAGTGTGTCTCTTGCTGTATTAGATGTAATCAGTGTAACTGTGAGTAAGGACATACAGAAAGAGCGTGATGAAGCAACTGTGGGAGCTGTGAAGAATACGAAAGAAGGATTGTATCGTGGATGTTTATGTAGGAAAAACGAGAAAGGGTGTGAGGATGCGTATGGGTATTACCAGGAATGGAGAGGAAGATAACGTCATTCTCTGAACACTCGACATTAGATAGGATAAGGTGGAATAAAACAGTAACTCGGATTACATCTAACACAGCAAGCGACAACCACATTATATGTGTTGGGTCAATAGCCATTGACCATGACAAACAGCCCTCCACCCCCCTCGTGAACGTGCAAGGTCCGTCAAATCTGAATGTGTTTAATTCGTCGGATGAGATCTTAATGCTTTACTTTTATGTGAGTGGCAGGGAGAAAGAAGAAAGAACGGACGATCCGATAAATACTAGAGGCCACAATTGGAGCCCACTCAAACGAAGAGAGATGTAGCTAGAGAAAAAACTGCGTCTTTGAAGTGCCTGAGCACGTCTGTTGAAAATTAGCAAGCTGTAGCAAGTATCTTTTATTTGAAAGTGAGTTCAAGTGATTGATGAACTTTATCTGTTAAATAACAGATAAAGATACCCCTGTCAATACTGTACTGACATTTTGTTGACAAGTATTTGTTAGTTAAGGCACATGACTTCACTAGTGTCTTTACCTACCGTAAATCGTGGATTAAATGCCCATGGGCTTATGCAGTTAATTTGGTAAAAACAGGGGGGTGGGCTTTAAATCAAGCATTATCAATTTTCTAACCTTTCTGGACATCTATTATGGAAAATTCAAAGCTTTTGAACGATCTCTGAAAGGCCAATTTTTACATTCTTTTAATTGCTGTGAAGAAGGGAGGAGGCTTAGGTGACAGATACCCAGGCCTTGTGCAGGTGCTTGCTAGGAGCTAAAGGGAAGAGTCCACTATTACTACAGGGAGGGAGAAGGGGCCAGTAAACATAGCAAGCAGTACTATCTTTATTCACATCATATAACTTTTAGGTAACTTTTCGTAGAAAAACGACAATTTGAGGGGTGGGCTTTAACTCCACTTTTTCCTGTTTTTGTCCTTACAGGATTTTAGGGGGTGGGCTTTAGCTTCAACTGAGCTTTTAATACACGATTTACGGTAATTACTTGGTTGTTGACAATTTCTAACTACCAAACTTGTTAGATGTGGTGTTTTGTAATGTAATTTGAATTTTGTTAGCTGGTTAGGTTGGGTCACAATAAAATAATTCGGAAGCCATAATACGAGGAATTTTTCTTAATATGCTAACTTTAACTTCACTATTCACATTTTTTTTATTCCCAAATAGGCGTTAGTGTTATAGCAAAATATGTAGTCAAAGGGCTTGATGCAGCAAAAAAGGAATATGAAGCTGAAGATGGACCAAAGGAAATTAGTGAGCTTTTGGCATATTTAAAAGCAGCAGAGGAACTGAAACATACCAAAGATGAACAAGTTGCAGCTCGTTTAATTGAGACACACAACTTTACATTTGAACATGTCCCTACTCATTTCTTCAAATCCAAAGAGGTAAGCCTAATGTAGTAAGTAAGTCTAGGTTAACCCTTTGATAAGTGCATTCAGCCTTCATTATGTTTCGTCCTGGATTGTTAAACCAAGCAAAAATTATGGCTTATAAGCTCACTAGTGTAGAAAAAAAATCCTAACTTCTCACGCGTAGGGTTGGGCGGTATATATCGGTACTAACGGTGTAGCATGGCACTATTTGGCAGGGTTCGTACGCTAGCTGGAAATTTCTGGAATCTCATAAGGCCCTTTTCCAGGCCTTGTAAGGTATGGAATTCTGACAAATGTCAATGTCAGGCGTAAAAAGCCTGGCTTTACTGACAGCTAACTTTTAGCGAAACGGCTCGAGTAAACTTGTGATAAAATTTTTTTAATCATTTAATTACTTTGAATGGCCTTCAAGTCTACAACTCCCATGTCCATTCAGAAAGTATACAGTTGAGATTTCTTTACAATTTTTAACAAAATATAAATATAATTGTGTCATGTTAATACCGTAAATCTTGGATTAAACGCCCGTGGGCTTATGCAGTTAATTTGGCAAAAATAGGGGGGTGGGCTTTAAATCAAGCATTATCAATTTTCTAACCTTTCTGGACATCTATTATAGAAAATTCGAAGCTTTTGAACGATCTCTGAAAGACCAATTTTTACATCCTTTTAATTGCTTTGAAGAAGGGAGGAGTCTTAGGTGAGAGATGCCCAGGCCTTGTGCAGGTTCTAGGAGCTAAAGGAAGGGGCCAGTAAACATAGCAAGCAGTACTATCTTCATTCACATCATATAACTTTTAGATAATTTTTCGTAGAAAAACGACAATTAGAGGGGTGGGCTTTAACTCCACTATTTCATGATTTTGACTTTACTGCATTTTAGGGGGTGGGCTTTAGCTTCAACTGGCTTTTAATACAGGATTTATGGTATAAGGCTGTACCGAACACACATTTTTTAACCGAACCGAACAAATCTTAAATGAATTAATTAAACATGAATTAATTAACATTAATTTCTGTTACCAAGTAAAACAATGAGCCTTTCGGCCTATCGTGTTTTAAATCTTAAATGAGCCGAACACCGAACACTCCCAAACCAAACAAAAATGTACCAAACCAATCAACTTGTAAAATAGAATTTAAAACAACCTGGCTCTCAAAGATTCATATTTGCTAAAGTACAAGTATCTCAACAAATACTGTTATGTTCACACGGACTTAGAAGCGAACAGTTAACCTTATAACTTCTGAATGGTTAGAGCTAGGAACTTCTGGTTTGGACCATCCATCAGAAAGCTGGTGAAAAAACCTTCTAAATGGTGTATTCAAACATCAAAATCTGTCAACTGGAAGTGGAAATGTGTTCGGTTCGGTATTTTTCTTTTAAAACACAGAACACCGAACGAACCGAACCGAACCATATCCCCTCTGTTAGGCAATGTTCAGTTCAGTACAGACTTAGTTAATACTCCATTAAAAACATTATTTGATGTTAAATGCGGATCTCCAAGGTCGCATGAAGTTATATTGCACCTTGCAGATAAAAATGTTAAAATGTACTCGTCGATAACAAAATTTTGAATTGAAAGACGAACGTGGGAGGAAAAAGGGCGTTTTAAAGGGATAATGTAAAGTAGGTAGGGCAGAGATATTTATTCCAAGAAAAGATGAATAATAAAAAATTAAGATACGTAGCAGTTAAGTCATACTTGCTGCAAGTGGTACTACCAAACCCTGAGTTGGAGTAGCGGTTAAATTAGCTGAAATTATGTATAGTAAAATGTGAATAATATGGCCATGGTCTTAAAATAAACAAAAAAAGGTAAAGAATGTAAAACTTTTGAGTACTACAATACTTTAAAAAATATGTAGTACAGTCTTGGTACTGAATACCGCATTATTTTCAAAAGTACTGCAGTCGTAAAAGAAGGAAACATGTCCATGTTGCTGTATTTTTAATAAATGAGTTGGCCTTATCAGGGTAGAAGAATATATAGGTAGTGCCACCCTTTCTCTCAAAACGGTAAACATTTATACGAGAGAAGTACCTGCTTTCAGCGATTTACCGGCAGAGGGTGCTGTCCTGAAGTAACGGAAGCGCAAAGCATCATGGGAATCAAAACTATTTAGCGTCACTAAAACAAGTTGATCATGATAAGAATACAAAATTAATCGTTTAAAATATACCATAATTCAGATTAGGACGTTAAAATAATTTTAAGAAAGGTCAGATCTGGCTGATCGTTTTACTTTTTTAAATCCTACATTCTATTTTAAAATGCGTTGTCGTTACGAGTAGAGCTGTTTAACACATGGTTTTGTGTTCCAAGAACGCTCCACAAGCGTGCACGTCACCCGTTCAGGCTGAAGTTTCATCCGTGGTTTATGTTTATTGCAACGATCTATATACAGTTTGAATCGAACACAGAATGTTCTTCTACTTCGGATGATGCCCACGCACGAGTATTTGATCTGTTTCCAGAGGTATTGTAACTATTATAATGGTTACCATGGCAACGACGCCACCATTTTTTATTTCAAGTTTCGGCTCCTACGAGAACCAGACAAGTGCTGCCTTCTGGTGCCGTTGGTGGAAGCAGGTCTTTCTTTACCGCACATTTTCAGAAAAGCGTCACTACCTACTAATCTACCCTGGCCTTTTTATTACTATTTTATTCTGGAATTGGCTGGAAGGTTTCAAATTCACCATTAAAAGAGCTGCGTATTTAAAATGTGGTTGCAGCAGCCACATTCAAGTGCATCTTTAAAAGCATGAGTGCATCTGGGTGCACCCATTTCTAAAGGCAAGCTGGCTGTCGTAATTTACATCTGGTTGCATGGAAGGTAGAATTCTCTCGTTTCCTAACGGCATCCGCCACTACTGCTGTAACTTTTTAGTAGTCCTACATTGGAGCTTAGAAATGCCTACTCTAGACGACAAACAAACAACATTGAAAGTACAGTCAAAAAAAGTGGTAAAAGCCCTTTTTGAGGGCTGAAATTGGTATGTTTGATGTTGACAGTTTGTTAATAATAAGCACCCTAAATAGCTTATAAAGTGCCACAAATTGTGTAAATGCCCCAAATATCTAGCTTGGCCTCTTTCGCCTTTTCGATCACAAGTTAGGTTGTCACCAGGTCTGGGCCTACGCAATTACAGGGTTGATTTACTTCTGGAAGATTCTTCCTTCCAATGGAATACACTGGGAAAAAAGTGGGGGGAAAACAAAGACGTGAAAGAAACTACAAAATTGAAGCAAGAGTGTAGTGACTAAGCTAAATAAAAATGTGAAGGTTCGTGAAATTTGGCTATACTTCTCATCTGTCAAAACTACAAGGTGGAAGTCTTATCAGTATATATCCTACCCAACATTTTTATAGTCTGGAGGAAACTTGCCAACTCTGCCTAATTATAAAACTGCGTCAGACAATTCGAGTCGAGCTGATCTTAAGTGATTGGCTCAGTGATCGGTTAATCAGCATAACAAGTCGAACCAATCAGTATGTTGATCTGTCAGTTGTTGTTTCAGTACACAACATTAACGGTTTTTTTGTCTTTTTTTTCCTCCAACTTCCCAATAGGCTAAACCCCAAACTGATAATTATTCTTTGGGAAGTTAGGAAGGGAAGTGTGGAAACTAAGGCAGTTTCTTTAATTTAAAAACAACCTTGAAACCATGTGCAGTAAACTTTATGGTTTTTATCCCAGAATATCTCCACGATTAAAATTTTGCATTGTATGCTTAATACGAAATTTCCTGACAGAATTAAAACCCTTCATTTCTTACGCACTATCATACCTCATGATAGTAGGATCCCAGCACTTCGAATGCCGCGCATGTGCAGATGTATGCCATCTTTGTTGTCACGACTTACTGATGACAAACGTGTCACCAGCATCGCCCTCTTGTTTATGGTGTTTTTTCCCGTGCTTTTGGCTACTTTTGGTAGTAATCAAGTCAATTTTTCTAACATTTGTGTGATGATTTCTGACACGCTCTTGATGTAAACTTGAATTTCCTCGTGACCTCTGTTTTTTACTCATTGGGTAGTTTAACATTCGCCCGTCATTAATGCTCAAATGTGTTTTGATAATTCGCTCTTAATTTTCTTTCCTATAGGTTTGGACTGCACTGATTCCTCGTGTACCACTAGTAACCTTGTTGCAGTTCTTGCCAAAATTATCTCAGTTTGGCTTTTTACGACCTAATAGTCCAATGTCATCATTAGCTATTGAACACTTGAAAAATGAAGTATCAAATCCCCAGACCCGCATCCACCCAGTGGACGTATTTCTTGCATTAAAAAAGTACGAGGATTCTGGAAAATCTCCAAGTGGACGACCGGCGAAACATCGTCCAACACCTTTGCTTATGGAGGCATTGCACAATCTATTTCTTGCATCATTTAAAGTAAGTGGACAGAAGGCAACAGTTTATTTGCCAAAACATCCTAACCTGTTAATTTTGCATTACATTGTCCTCGATGGAATGTTCCCCTGGAGGTTTCTTGGCTGCGTGCAACCGCCTGCTTGCATGCCCTACTGCGCCTGCGCGGTGCAGCCCTCCCTTATAAAAGCGAGAACGTGGAAGATTCTGGCAATTATTTTCCTCCAGAGGTTCCTACACGTCACTTCGCTCCATGGTTCCCTACCTTTCGTCGGAATTTGGATTCTTACCCGAGGATGGCTGCCGCACCCGAAGCCTCCGCTTCAACTGCCGCTCGCCCTCGTGCTCCCGCTCTTGCTTTTGTCCTAGGTCACCGCTGGATCTCCGCTCTGGACCTCGCCGCTGATGGGCCGATCCTTCCCGCTTCTTTTGTCGATGCCGCTCACGATGAGTCACCGCTTCAAGCCGGCCAACGGACTTCTCCCGCTATACCATTGGATCTTTCGTCACTTCGGTTGGAAGTACAACAGGCAAAAGAAGTCTTATCATGAAGGAAAGAATCATCTCCGCCGAGCTACTGCCATCTGCGATCCGCCAGCTCCCAGCTCACCACTGGACCTTTTGTCGAACTCTTCCCGCAGGGGTCACAGCGTCACCCGCAGTGAAGTCCACCGTCTGGTCCAAAAAGCTTTTCAAGGGAAAACGAAAGACAATCCGATGCCACCGCCATCATGCACGTCTTCCGCCCAACACGCCCGCACCCAGGATTGGGTTGCCTCTACCGCTAGCCATGAAAGCCACAAGCACGGCCCTCTGTCCTCACCTGACACGGCCAAGAAACTAAAGGCCGCGACTCCGCCCGCCGCAGAAAACACATTTCCGATCTCGCCGGCGCAAGTTCAGCTTTCATCTCTCACCCAACCCACGTCCCAGAAAAAAGTCTACTTCACGAACGATAACGTCTGTCGATCTAACCATCCCGCTGGCTTCGCTTCTCAAGACGGTCGAAGAAACGGTCCCGGACTGCATCCTCTACAAGGCCGTCGCAGTTCGCCGATGCTCCCATCATCATCCGAGGCCTGAAGACCGGGTTCGGCTTCGCTCTTCGAGACAGGTACTCCAAACCCTACAGCCTCCTTGGTCAGTCGGCCATGCTACTGACGTACCTACTCCACAATGAAGGCTCGCTATTCGGCAAAGGAGACCCCTTATCCTGACAAACAACCACCAGCTCCTCGCACCGGCCGCGAAACTAGCTTCTTTTGTCCTCGCGACGACGGCGCTACGAATCCCCGCAACTCCGATACCTACTCGGAATGTGAATTCCTTTGCGGGGAAGTGAAACTGGACTTTAGGACCGCACTTTCAATTCCGAAGAAAGCCGAAATTCCATCTTTCGTCCTCTTCTTAAACGACAAATGTCTCTGCTTGAACTTACGGGCCGCTCCACAAGCCGACGCCCTGTGCGAAAAGCTCTTGTCTGACGCTAGCCCTGAAGAAATATGCAATCTTTCGTCCCTCATCTCACAACTCTTTCAAAAAGCCAGCTTTGCGACCTGTCATTCACTCAACTGGGCAACCAGGGCTCTGTTCAACAACACACTTCTTCTCCGAGTGATCGCCCTTCAGTCGGCCGACAACCTGAACGACTCAACACGGCACCGACTCCAAAATCAGCCGATTCACGAGTCCGACACCCTTTTCCGAGGGCTAATCCCGACTCTCGCCCCACATCTCGACATTTCCAGGAAACCAAAACCACAAAGACAAAATCTTTCGTCAGATCGTCCTTTCACAAAAACAAGCAACCCAGCTCTCGTCCCCCGGCAGAAGATTGGAACAAGTCCGCCGCCGGCGCATCCGCAAACCACACAAACGAAAGCTTTTCCTTTCAACAAAAGCAACCCCAGCCTTTTCGTGGCGACCCTCCATGCTCTCGTCCTGGCCAACGCAGCCATCACAAACATGCTTGAACTCCAGACCGCCGCAGCTGCTTCTCGTCACCAGGAGGCAGAAGCTGCGTTCGTAAAAACCAGCAATGACGCCTCTCTCCTCTCCTGCTTTCCGGTCGACGCAATACTCCGCCACTTCCTCCTGGCCTGGTAACTCCGAAGTCTCTCAATAATAGAGCACGGCTTTCGTCCAACATTTCTGGCAAAGCCCCCTCCTTGGGACTTTGCCCCACCAGTTTCAGAGATTCTTTCGTTCAAAATTTCGGAACTCCTTCGAAAGAATGCCATCAAAGAATGCCACAACCTAGGACCAGGTTTTTACATCACGATCATCACCCGGCTAAAGAAATCAGGAGGCTTACGTTTAATTTTCAACATGAAACCATTGAACAAATTCATTCTCAACGACCATTTCAAAATGGAGACCTTGGAGTCGAGTCCTCTTTCATTCAAGCAGAACGACTGGACAGTCTCAGTCGACTTAGAAATGCCTACCTCCACGTCCCTCTGCACCTGGCAACAACTCACCTTTTTCGCTTCATTTACAACCAAAAGGTCTTCGAATTCCGCTATAGTCCCTTCGGTTTAAACGCAGCTCCAAGAATTTTCACCATGGTTCTGAAACCAATTCTAGCAACCCTACACCAGCAACAAATTCAGGCCAGTGTTACCTAGACGACTGGACACTCAACAACCCAGACCCCCACAAGCTCGAACTCAACCGGGACAAGACAATCTCCTTGCTAAACCAACTGGGATTCGGGATAAACCAAGCAAGTCCCGCCTCACACCAGCTCAATCTTTCACATTCCTCGGAGCCTCGTTCAATCCACAATTTGCAAGATACTCATCCTCATTAGAACAAATCCAAGGCCTTCTGCATCACATCCGCCTTTTTCGCAAGCAAACATGCTTCTCACCGGGGGAACTAAACTCCCTCATCGGGAAGATGGACGCAATGGCAGACCTCGTCCCCTATGGATGGATGGATGGTCGATGGATGGTCAAGCCTCTTCATCACCATCGAATAGACAACTGGTTAATCAACCAAAACCACCCAGTCAATCGTAAGCCCTTCGGCAAAGATTTTCGTTTGGAAACCCTCCTGTGGTGGTCAGACATCGTGAACCTCACAAAAACAATGCCCCCTCACGAGCCCCCAGCCGACCGCCGCCTCTTCACCGATGCATCCAAAGACGGCTGGGGAGCCAACTTGGACAACCGAGAAATATCTGGCCTATGGCCAGCAAACAACAAGGACCACATCAACATCTTCAAACTTCGATCGAGCAATTCATTATGCCCTCCAACATTTCCTACCCCAAATCCAAAACCAAGTAATCCAGGTCCCAGCCGACAACACCACAGCCCTGGCCTACATCCGCAAGGAAAAAGGAACGAAATCAAGATCTTTACTCAATCTGACTTCAGAAATCGTCAACCTGTGCATTCCGAACAACATCACGCTGCTATCATTACACATCCCGGGCAACAGGAATGTGATTGCAGACTCTCTGTTACACCGAAAGCCACCATGGGGCGAATGGAGCCTCAAGAAATCCATCTGCGAATATCTCTTCATCATCTGGGGCACACCGATGCTAGACTTATTCGCCACGAAGCACAATGCCAAACTTCCCAACTACATCAGCCCGATTCCGGACGAGAAAGCAATGGCAGTGGACGCCCTAACATTTCCATGGCACAACCTGTACGCATACTTATTCCCTCCGTTCAAATTACTACCGCAGGTTCTTCAGAAAATAGAAGAAAGCCAGAGACTCTTCCTCCTAATAGCCCCTCTTTGGCCATCAGCAGCATGGTTCCCGCTCCTCCTAGACCTAGTAGTAGACACTCCAAGAAGTCTGGCCAGATCCTCTATCACTACAGAAAGGGTCTAAACTACACCCAAACCTCAACTTACACAGGTGGCTACAATCGTCAAACTCCTCAAGAAGGCTGGAATTCATCACGAAGAGGCCGAACGCATCACTTCAAAGGTCACCATAGACTCAACAAACCGCATGTACGACAGCCACTGGTCAAAATGGATTCATTGGTGTATCACAAGGAAAACTAATCCAATCGACCCCCCTCTTCCAGACGTCCTATAATTCTTCAGTGATTTATTCAGCATCGAAAAATTAAAAGGCTCAACAATCCTTGTCTATCGCTCGCACTGAACTCAGTATTCAAAGCGGCAAATAAAACTGCTCGACGACTATAGCATTTCGGCATTACTGTTGTCCTTCGAAACGAACGTCCAGCAACCAGACTAACTGTAACCGACTGGGATCTATCCCTCGTCCTGCATTCATTAATGGAAGAACCGTACGAACCAGTATAGGACAGCTCTCTCCACCTAATGACTTGGAAAACTGTCTTCCTTGTGACCTTGGCAGCCAGCCTATGTTGTTCCGAAATCCAAGCCCTTTCGGTCAAAATCTGCATGCGCCCGGGGAACATGCTAGATGATGGGGGCTGACCAGCCTACTGCATCTTCGGGCCAAACTTTTCCTCCGTAACTCTCCACCCAAGAGCATCCTTCAGAGCAAAAACCATCTGAGCCATCCAAACCCATCACCTTCCCGGTTGTTGGAAACGAACGTCAGAACGCCTCCTTTGTCCTGTCAGAGCACTATGCTTCCACATTGCCCGAATTCAACATGATGACATCCGCAGAGGAAGAAACCAACTCTTCCTTCCAGTCGACTCTCAATCCGGCGAAACCTCCTCCGCGATAGTATCCTGCTGGATCAAAAAGACAGTCAAAGCAGCTTACAATAAATGAGCACGAGCAGGAGCATGAGAGTGACGGCACACGAAGTCAGAGCAATATCCACTTCGTGGGCCCACCACAACGCCACTCCAATCGAAGAAATCCTGGCAGCAGCATCATGGCGTCATCAATCAACTTTCACCTCCCACTACCTAAGGGATATGTCAAGAGAAGAACAAGGGCTACACCGGCTGGGACCAATCGTCGCAGCCAAAACTGTGGTCATGCTCCAACCCCCCTCCCCCCCCTTAAGCACTCAGAACGAAGAAGCAAGCCATCCGTGATGGAAGCAAGCCAACCGCCAGATGGAAGCAAGACCCTCAAACAACGGTCCTTTTCAGGGCCACCAATCTCTAATTCTGAATAAAGTGCAAAATTTTTCTTTTCGAAAATTTTTGGGGGACAGCCTGCTTGCAGCCCAGGACGCCCGTCAAGGCGGTGCCTGCCATCTAACTTTGACGAGGTCTCCTGTTAATGCAAAATTAACAGGTTAAGATGTTTTGGCAAATAAGAAAGAATATTTTGCCGGCCCTCAACCCAGCCGGCTAAAAATGGTTTCTTTTTGCCTAAAACATACTTAACCAATCCCACCCAACATCCCCTCTCGAGTCACCGTTTGACATATTGAGAGGAAAATAAATGCCGGCAGCTTTCACGCTCTCGCTTTTATAAGGGAGGGCTGCGCCGTGCAAGCGCAGTTGGGCATGCAAGCAGGCGATTGCACGCAGCCAAGAAACCTCCTGGGGAACATTCCATCGAGGACAGTGTAATGCAAAATTAACAGGTTAAGTATGTTTTAGGCAAAAAGAAACATTTTTAGCCGGCCAGATTGAAGGCTGGCAAAATGTTTTTTGCTGTGCGTGATCAATAAAGGATTAACATTGCCAAACTTGTATTTTTTTTTAAAGCTTAGCTAATACCAGCATGACATCGATTTTAACGTTGCTAGGTGTTTCAGTTAAATATTTGTTTGCAGCAATAATTTTGCCAAAAATTGACCGATTTTGATTTTTCAATACAGCATTAGAAGCAATTTTTCGAGATTTAAAATTGTGCTATTCTCAAACCAGTGGCTTCAGTTATTCTCAAACCATGGTAGGACGGAATACACGAAGAACCTTGAATTGGTGACTGGGCCTGGCCATTTGATCTCTAGCTGAAGCTTCAGGTTTCTGGCACAAGATGGTGCCAGCAGTTTGATCGCCGCTTTTAAATCTTCTGAGCCTCCAGCTCCAGAAATCGGGCACGAAATGGTGCCAGCAGTACGATCACCACTTTTAAATCTTCTGAACCTCCAGCTCCAGAATTAGGGCACAGGATAGTGCCAGCGGTATGATCGCCTCTTTAAACTATTCCAATATGACTGCTGGCTGCATGTAAATGTTCGGGAGCTTCCTATATTTGCATAAAAGGTAACTTATTGTGTTATACGCGTGTCATACTAAGAGACCATTTAAATGTGGGGAATATGACAAAGCATTTGCACAAGTTAACACTTAAAAGAACATAAACGTGTATACATACTGGTGAGAGGCCCTTTAAATGTGACGTATGTGACGAAAGCATTTGAACAAATCGTGTACTTGAAAAGAAAACCTGTGTCTGAATAGTGGGTTTGCACAAAAAGCATACTTGATAAGAACATGAACGTCTACGTACCGGCTAGAAACCATTTAAATGTGCAGTATGTGACAAAGCATTTGCGCAAATAACAGCCTTAAAAAACATGAATGTCTTCATACTGATGAGAGACCATTTGAATGTGAAGTATGTAACAAAGCATTTGCACAAATAGTATATTTGAAGAAATCTGTACGCGTATAGTGGTGAAACGCCATTTTAATGTAATGTGCAAAAAAAATACTTGGTAAACAAGGTAACTTGCAGAAACATGTACGTGTACGTGCTAGTGAGACCATTGAAATGTGAAAAAGATGAAAAACATTTCCGCAAAAGGTATACGTGAATGACTACATACTGGTGAAAAACCATTTAAATGGAAAGTATGTGACAAAGCATTTGCTCAATATTATACTCAAAGAAATGTACGTCTACATATTGGTGCAAAACCATTTAATGTGAAGGGTGTAACAACTCGTTTTCTGAAATAATATACTTAAGACAACATGAGTGAAACATTCATATATAATACATAAGTCCACTTCTAGACTACTACTAAAACGGCTTCAGTTCTAGAATTCACCCGTCTTTGTGACAGGTTTTTCAGCTGGTTATAGCTAGGGCCATGCAAAAAAAAAGTTGTTTACTTTACGGTCAAGGTTGCAAATTGAAACACCAGGCAACCAGGAATTTTATTTTATTTTTTATATTATTTAACGGACCACTTTTCTTGGACATGTAAGGCACAAACCTTCAGTAGGATGTTATTAATCCTAAAAAAAAATATTTTGCAAATGTTATCTACTTTTCAATGTTTTTATGTTACATATTTTTTCATATAACTTCCTAATTATTTGAGCAAGATAGATAGATTTAAAAAAAAATTAATTTCTTTTGAGCCTTAAGTCAGCCGAAGCAATTTAATGCTTAAATTAAAGCAGGTAAAGGTAAAGGGAGGTGCCAACCCAGAGATTCGATCCGGGAAACCTCTGATCATCGTAGGGGCCAAAAGATTGTCCAGAATTAGCCAGAATAGTTCCCATAGCTGCTGAAGGAGCATGGTAGCCTCTCACACTACCCTGGCCGGCAGTCCTGGCGGGGACTTTGCCAAGAGGCTTGAAATTTGCATTATTAAAAAGCTTATTTCTTAACAGCTTAAATGGTATGCTGGAATGTCAAAATTTGGCTAAAGTGTGGTTTTTAGCAGGTGGACCAAGAGTCAGATAAAACATTTTGACCAGGCACCCGCACAAGCCTGTAACTTTGTGTAGTCCAACATAAACCTTCACTTCGTTTCAAATATCTTCATAAGGACGGGACTTGCCAATCTTTCGTTACAGGTTTTAAATTTTATTTCCAATTCAAAACGGATAGGCGATCCTAAATTCTTAAAAAGGAAAAATGTTAAAGTTTATTAGGAACAACTGCATTAATTAACGTAGCTGTATTGGTGTACATCAGATAGCTTCGAAGCGGTGAAAGTTGTGATCAGCCGATCCCTTATACTTTTGTTAATAGCGTATGGCTTTTATTTCAGCATTTGACACCGACTGGGAAGCGATTTCTCATCGCTATTGATGTGCGGAATCCAATGGTGCACAGCAAAATCCCTGGCTGCCCTCATCTAACACCTGCTGTTGCAGCTGCTTTATTGACACTGGGATTTCTCCATTCGGAAGCTCCAGGGATGATTCAAGTCGTCGCCTTTAGTACAAGGGATATGTTTCCAATTGACCTTCAGTCTAGTATGCTGCTTGCCGAAGTTACAAAATGCATGCGTGAGGTAAAATTATTTCTTTTCTGTTTCTGCTACGTCCCATAAAAAAATGTTTGCAGCATTTGCATAAGTTTAAGCACGAGTGTGTAGATTAAGATGAGTTTGGTTCTGTAGAACTGCTCTATATGGAACGTTAGGGAGCCAACATTTTAGTTCACAGACGGCATGTAGAGGGCTCCACACATTCTACTCACAACTTTTTGCACCCTTCATGGCTTAAGGCGCTATGGGACCGTACACTATATGATGACACGCAAGAGGGCTGGATTGACGGAGTAAGTGTCGGACAAGGGTGGAGGCGGGGGTTAGTAAATGTTGCAAGTCGCACATATATTGGATTAACTACCAAAATGATGGGATAAAGAGCAAAGAAAAAGGTCATCAAAAACTTTAAAAAAAACTTCAGAGTAAGTTTGTGAACTTCGGGGAAAAAATTGTTGTATTTTCACAAATTGTTACAGTCTTCAACGGTAACGAAGGGGGTCGATGTTTGTCACATCATTTTGTGGAGGTCTGGGGGAAGTTGTGACAAAAAGCCAATACACGGCAAAATTTCTGTGACATCATTTTAGGGATCGACCGATACAGAAAAGTACCGATCCGATCCGATCCGATACCGATTTTCCCCTCACACGCCGATCCGATACACCGATACAGATACACCGATACCGATTTAAAAAAAAAAGTCAATGGGTCAGAAAGTCAAACGCATACTTCATCATTATGAAACTTGTGTGCAAGAAAATTAAATTTCTAATTTTTTTTTCTCAGTGGTGGCAGATCCGCAAGTGTACCTTGACTGTAAAAGAAAAACCCAGAGTACACTGCAGATAGGCCTAATCCCAAGAAGCCCTGCCCTGATTCTGGCAATGCACACACGTTGAATTCACTAAGCTGCTGTGCAGTTGATGTCATGGGGTACAAGTGATGCTATGCAGGAAAGGTTTCTCACACGCTAGGTGGAGTAGCCAGTGTGCACGGAAGTTGGTCGTATCGGCTATGGTAAAATCCACCCACATTAGTCAGTGGAGAGAGAGCGACGCGATAGAGCCTCTTCACGCCTGTTTGAAATTGGATTACGACGGTAGGCTTAATGTAGTACGTGTTTTCCCAGCATCAACCAAAACGTTTTAGGAAAGAAACTCTCTCAGAAACTATTCAGGTACGATATTTGGCCATACATAATTTTCATGAAACACAAAAAAACAGTCGATTAGCATTTTTCAGCAGATCGCAAACTTTGACAGCCGCTTGTCTTCCGAACGGAAGTAGTTCCAAGATGGCGGCGATGCCAACAACAGCGTAAGCGATGGCTTCTGTTCTGCAGGTGCCTTTCGAGTTCCCAAAAGCAAACTGTAATGAATGTCTCTATACAGCCAGCCGCACCAACATGATCCAAAGAAATCTATTCGTGGATTTGCAAAAGAAACACGATTGCTGGGCGGCGTGTCCGAAGCTGCTGTCTATCGTTGCAGAACAGAGTTCAAAGTGTTGGGTGTGTGACTGCGCCACGCAAACGAAATCCAAACAATACATAACGCTTCATACCATTCTGTGGAGGAGGAAAAAATATCAACGAAGAGTTAACGTAAAGCTGACATGCAGGTTTGGCTGCCATAATGTTGTTGATATTACGATGTTGTCGAACCGTGAACTGTGTGCATTAATTGAAGATGCAACAACACGATACTATCACAACCGTTATTCAATCGACAGCCTTGCTGCGATGCACGGACCACAGATTAGAGAGTTTAGGTTTAATCTCTCTAATCTGTGGCACGGACACACGTACGTAAAAATGCGACGAAATTACGCTTTCAGAAATTCGGAAAAAGTTCATGATTTTTGTCGAAATGACGACATTGCACCTGTTGAAAAGTGACACGTGCCGTAAACGAATACGATTCTTACCAAATTTCTCACGGTCGACAATGAGACGAATCACGAGACGAATTCCGTAAACGTCAGCATAACAGCTTGGCTAACCTGGCCTGGCCATTGAATGAGATGATAGGCTATTGTTTAAAGGGGCGTGGGGGTTGGAGGGGAGAGAAACACATTCATTATTGGAGGAAACGTGTGCTAATGCTGGCCACACGAAATCAGTGTTTGAACAGCCTTGACTGACGAGTTTCCGAAAGTTTGACTGACAACTTTGGCTTGCAAGCGCCACGCAAGGATTGAAGTAAGCCATGCGTTACAGTTTGTCTGTCTGGCCCCCCCCCCCCCCCCCACCTCCATACCCCACCTGCTTCTAACGCTCCTCAAAACGGTCTTTTTAAAGGCCAAACCAATATGGCCCTTTTCAGGAACATTTTTGAAAGAGAAATCATTCCTGTTTAATAAAATTTTGTAATGCAGAAATAACACACACACATTCAAAGGGTTTAATGTGTGTGCGAGAACACACATTATTAAGCATTAAACAATGAGTGTATTAACAATAAAGACATGCTATAGTGTAACTGCCTAAAAAATGTGGAATTATTAGCATTAAAAATAATCGCTTGAATGAATTGTTATGCTATTTCTACATCATTGATTGAGTTGGAGCTCGCGGATGAATACAGACAGATCAGTAGTAAGTAGGCTTTGGTCGCGTTGGTAACACTTTCTCCACTGACTAATGTAGGTGGATTTTACCATAAAATAACGGTAAATAAACACCGATACAGATCCGATACCGATACACAAAAAATACCGATATTAATATCGGTCTATCCCTACATCATTTGCATGTAGGGTCCATTGCTTTCACACAAAAATGACCATGCCGCCATCTAGTATGATTTAAATATGCTACTGGCTGGCCCCTAATGAAAGCCGCAAATTACAATTGACCGTAACTCATTCTACTCTATGCACCCATGATTTTTTAAAACAGTGTCACACATGTAGCGGCGTCTGCCCCAAAACAGTGTGCCGGCAAACTTCACTAATTGTACTGGTGCTGATACTGTATTGCGAAGTTAGGCTACTGGTCTTTCTTTCCAATTGTGCTGGATTTCAGGGCAACAAGCATAGCAGGCCACTATTCAAGGAGGGAGCGACGTTGCGGACTAATGCTTTCATAAAACTAACCTAACTTGGCAAGCGGTAATTCTTTGCTGCCACCATGAAAAAAAATGTGCATTTACTAGCAGTTAACTTTAAACTAAAATTTTCTAAGTTTTAAGTAACTAAGTAAATAATGGTTGGAAACAGACTGAAGCTCTATGTACATTTATTGAACATTGGTTAATAAAATATTTACAAAATTAGTTTGCAGTTTCATTTTGGGTTGCAACAAATCTTGGTTTTTAGATTTCAGCAACAACAAAAAAAAAATCGTTAAGCAAATCATGCTTAACACTCAAGTACTAACAATGATCAATAAATTTCACCGACTTCAAACTAGAATTACATTTTCGCAAAAATGCAAGTAATATTGAATAAAAATTCAACTCACATGATGTCACTGACGACGATTCACATGCAACCTTTAGCTGTCTGGTTAAGGTGCTAGTCTTTGGTTTTACATTGGAAAAAAAATTCACGTTTTGAAAGTTTTAACTTGACAGGAATGAAATTAAACAGGAATGAAATTAAAGTTTTTATAAAATCATCCCCCAAAAAATTTCACCTGCAAAAACCTACCACGATCGCGATAATTAAGTTTAAGTTACATATAAGTTTTGAAATAAATGGCCTAAACGAAATTCAAGTACAACTAAGTAACTTACATTGTCCTCTACTTTTGCCCCGTTTGGCGCAATTTGCGGCGGCAGAAGAACATCGCTCTCCCGGAGAACGTGGCGATGGGTGGTTGCGAGGTCGAGCTATGCTAACGATATTTTCTCAAGCTTGAGTTTTTGTACTTCGGAAACGGCTCCAACTTGCCTTCTGCGCGGACCCCGAGGAATGCTAGACATGTAAGGCACCTTAGGATTTGTTTAGAGCCTAAATTTCCAAGTATCCAATTCACTGGTTGGTGGAGAGTTTGGTCAGCCAAATTCGGCGCCAACGACGCTCGAGCCACTTCCGGTTTGCACGAGAGAGCCGATCGTTTTTATTTACGCAAGTAAAATTTCAACATGGCGCCAAAGCATTGAGCTGAGGTAGCGGACACGTTTTGCCTCATAGTTTTGGAAGCAAGACCTAAAAAAACAACGGTCCTTTTCAGGACCAACCGAATTTAAAAAGGTAAATATATTTGGAATCTGAACATTATTAAAATCAAAGGCTAAGCATCTTTTACGAATATTTAAGACAGACTTTGAAGAAAATAATAAGTGAAAACAGTGACATTAGCGCTAACAAACCTGCGTTGTACACGTGAGTTGTTGCAAGTTATAAACAGTTTCGGACATCAATAAAATCGATTATGCTGTGTGAAGTACCCCTATTGTTTGTGAGAGGACTTTAAACAATTATGAAACGTATAGGTAACATAATCTAGGTGGCTTTATGCCGAACTACAACAATGTGCGTTACAATTTTTCGCAGCAGCGCTCTTTACATTTTGGTATTTATTAAAATATAAATAAATTCGAAATTGAAGATTTCAGGCCTTCAGTAAGACCACTTGGGTTTTCTCGACGATCTTCTAAGATTCTAAGAAGCAGCTTACGACAAACAAAACATGAACAAGAGCATGAGAGGACGGCACATGAGGTTAGAGCAATCTCCACATCATGGGTCCACCACAACGCCACCCCAATCGAAGAAATCCTGGCAGCAGCATCCTGGCGACATCAATCAACCTTCACCTCCCACTACCTGAGGGACATGTCAAGGGAAGATACAGGACTACACCGGCTGGGACCAATCGTCGCAGCCAGAACCGTGGTTAAGCACTCAGAACGAAGCAGAAGCAAGCCATCTAGAAGGAAGCAAGACCTAAAAAACAACGGTCGTTTTCAGGACCACCAATCCCTACGAAAGAGATCCAAATTCCTGTTTCCACACTGTTCTGAATAAAGCGCAATTTTTTTCTCTACCAGATAAAAAATTTGGGGGCTAAGCCTGCTTGCATTCCAGGGCGCCCGTCAGGGCGGTGCCCGCCACCAATTTTGACGAGGTCTACTGATAATGCTAAAATTATCAGGTTAAGATGTTTTGGCAATAAAGAAAGAACATTTGCCGGCCCCCAGCCAGGCTGGCTAAAAATGGTTTCTTTTTGCCTAAAACATACTTAACCTAACTCCCACCCTACCTCCCCTCTCGAGTCACCACCTGACATATTGAGAGTAAAATGAATTCCGAAAGCGCCCATGCTCTCGCTTTTATAAGGGAGGACTGCGCCGCGCATGCGCAGTGGGATATGCAAGCAGGCGTCTGCGCACCGGAAGAAACCTCCAGGAGAACATCACATTCGAGGAATGTAATGCTAAAATTATCAGGTTAAGTATGTTTTAGGCAAAAAGAAACCATTTTTAGCCGGCCTGGCTGGGGGCCGGCAAAATGTTCTTTTTAACGCCCCCCCTCAATTTCAGACAAATTAATTTTACAAGCCCATGGGCATTTAATACACGATTTACAGTATTAAAGTTGTGGAGTAACAAAACCGACATTGCTAGACAGTCTTTACTAGCCTAAAATGTTAATCTCCAGCTATGACGTCCAGGTACGATTTGTTAATAGGTTATTGTTTTATTACTGGAAACTGTCACAATTTATATAAACTGTTGTATCTTTGCCAGTACCAATTACGTGGTATGATGACAGGTACCGTATATATCTAAGGTGTGGTTGGTACAATTTTTATTTTTAGACACCTATGGGACCAGTAAATTGTGCAAAACCAATTGTTTGGGCACAAAATAACAAAAAGCCAGTTGATTTATTTTTGGTTTGTACTGACAATCAAACGAAGCCTAGTGAAGTTCATCCCGCAGAAGCCTTACGACAATATCGAGAAGCAATGAACCTTCCGAAAACGAAGTAAGTGCTGTTTTTTATATACAGTAATTGTTGAGTTGGTTTGGTAATTGTTGAGGTGATTTTAATGTTATTGCCTATCTTCGGCATAGAATAAAAATACGATATATTGATTTTGCGCGACTCGAGAAATCAGTATCTTTTGGACAGGCAGCTCTTTATTCTACACATTCTGGTGAGTGCCCACACTATAATTTTAAGTTTTTAACCAGTAGAGGAAAGATAGTTACAATAATCAGGGTTTGTACGCCATTTGGAAAAGCTGGAAAAGTCTGTAATTTAGTTAGACCTTTTTCCAGGCCTTTTCACTATCAGGCTGGAAAGGCCTCACATCGTAATTTTGAAAGAATCCAATCAAAGGTAAACTGTAACGGTGCTCCTTACAGTCAGTCTATTTGTCCTAACCAGATAAAGGCATGTAAAGATCACTCGCTGATGTCAGCAGACGGAAGCCGCTTTTTAGCACGTAACAGTCTTAGTCAGGAAGAGGCAGCACACTGAATGCCTGCAGACGGAGCAGGCAGGCTCATGATGCATTGGTTAATTGTTCTGTATGCAAGAACTTGGCGATATAAGTTTGACCAACAACGTTCCTTATATTCAATGGCGCCTGACAGAAAATGGTAACCTTTGAACAATGATTTAGCTGATTGAACTTTGTGTCATCCCAGCAATGCCGTTGGAAACTTCTCGAGACTGAGGTGAGATCGAAACAAGAGTCTATAAAGTGCGAAGCCGTGAGGTAACCCATTGGGAACATACAAGTCAAGCAGCTCTTCGCACTTACTTGAAAATACTTAGCGGCGAAACAGCTTCACCGCACAGTATTTTCAAGTATTTTCAAGCAAAGATCTGCTTGACATGTATGTCCGTAAGACCTTATGTACAACATCAGTTTCAGCAGAGCTTCAAGAGCTTCTCACGAGATGTAGCTGATTGCAGTTACTGGATCGGTTCTGGAGAATTCCAAGAGAGAGCATCTGCTAACATTGTTTTCCAGGCCAGTGTACCACCGTGAAGTCCAACATTTGCAGCCTGATAGCCCATCTAGCCGTATGTCCTGATGTTGTTAGACAGTGCCCATTTAAGAGGCTTCGTTGTTTGTGTCAAGCAGAAAGTGTGTCCCCTCCTGGTTGTGTCTCCACTTAATCGATTCTACCGCTTCCAAAGCCTCTTGCTTGAAGGTACAGTAGGCGTGCTATGAAGGTTTCAAGGTCCTGCTTGAGAACACGATGGCACGCATTTTCCCGTTGATCTGCTGTCTGAGCATGACTCCGAGACGTTGATCCGATTCATCCTATTCCACCACGAATTCATGCTGGAAGTTCGGAAGGCTGAGCGCTTTGGAGACCAGCAGCTTGTCTTTCAACTTCATAAAGCCTGTCTCTTTTTCTTCGGTCTAGACAAAGAGCACATCTTTCTTCATGAATCGGTAGAGCAGAGCAGCCACTTGGCAAAATCCCTGATGAACTTCCTGAAGAAGTTAAGGAATCACAGAAATTCCTGGACTTACTTGCTGTTGGTGAGATGAGGGTAATTCCTCAGTGATGCACAATATTTCCTGGTGAGCTCCAGACCTCTCACAGGCACATGGAGACTCAATATTAACAGTTCCAATGTGCAGAAGTGACATTTGTTAGTTTGAACATGAACCCTTACTCGTTCAAGCCTTTGCCATATGATTAAAAATGGCCATCGGAGATCCTATGGACTCGATGCATGTACTTTCCCCACACTCCACCAGTGTATCAGTTTTACACTTTTAGGCAGGGCCAATCTGTGGTCCAGGTTCTGCCTTCAGCTGAATGGTTGAATACGACAATGTTCTTGCTTCTGTGCTAGGGAAACGTTTGGTTTCCCAGAGGGCTGTCTAGTGCGTCTACTGCCGCATTTGTAACTAATTAATCTTTGACGTTGTTGCAGGCAGCCGTGGACAAGTTGGCAAGATCTCTGGCGGTAAAAACAAGACGAGACCACTAAGGAAGATTGTTCTCCAACATCTCATAATTATATCAGAAAAAAGCCTAAAAAGCACACAAAAAGAGCCCTTTTCAGGGCCACCAGGGGCATTTTTCACTTGATAATCGTCCAGTGATGTTTGACCGCTGCCACCGTCACCAAAAAGAGAAAATTCTAGACTTACCTGTTGACGGAAGATCAGAATTCTATGTTGGATAGCCATCGGCTGGCTACCCAAAACCCTCCCTTCCTCCATCCTCAGAATTTAGGAGTAGCGAGCCTCACGCAGAAGAATGGAGTAAGTTTAAGTCACAACCAAGACTGATGAAACTGCTGGGAATAATGGCACGAACCATTTTGGTGGTTCGTGCCCAGACTGCAAAGACAGTGAGGCACGACATTGTTGTGACACATGCAGTGTGTTGTCGTGCCGCTCTCGGTAAACAAGATGTCACCGTGTCAAGACGTGTGCCAGCAGAGAGATGAGATGTTTAGTCACCCAGAGGGCTTTAGCTTAGCTAAACGTAACTGTGCTACGGCTTGGACTAACCAAGTCTGACGACTGGCCTAGAACGGCCATAACTGCGTGGCCGATCGTCGGAACCGCTGCAAAAGGGCAGGAAAGTGACGCCGTCAAGCGATCGTCGCCATCCCGCCCGACTGAGAAGATCCACGAAAAAGGGAAGGTAATTATCCAGCCCATAGGTTAATTCCTCCTTCCCACCAAAAAGGGTTATGGGCCCAGAATTGACTCTTATCGGTGCGGGAGACGAAAATTTTTGAGCCAAAAAGGTTGGACGACGACGCTACCAAGTTTGAAAAGACGGAGAATCCCGCGGCCGCCATCTTGTTTGTTGTTCGTGGCGATCAAGGCCACGAAGACGAAAACAGATTTTGGGGTCAAATGATTTCAAATGCTGTTCAAGGAATATTTCAAGTGTCAGACAGATATTTAAATTGAAATTTTTGCGAAATTGAACAACCAGAAGTGACATTTGAATGCATTCAAATTTTCAAAAGTCAAAACGAATTGACTAACCAGGCTGTAGCGATCGATCAGAAAATCGAGACGGAAGGGCGCGAACTCAAGATACGAACAACAGTCACGTGTTTAAAGTAAACAAACATGCCGAGATGAATAAATTAAAGAAATTTTTCGCCTTCAGGAGTCTGCTAAGGTGCAAGATGTGGAAGGGACAAGGCATGAGTGACTACCTTGAAAACGTTCATGGGCTAGCGATATTAGCTACCAGTGCAGGATGCAACTGGATCACCGAGGAATATCTTGCAATGCATATGCTGGGAGGACTGTCGGACAGTTACGAGAATGAACTCCTGAAAACCGAAGGCTACACGACTGGTGAAGTTAGAGCTCTTCTATTAGAAGACGACCGGTGTCGTAGATGGTTGAAGAAGAGGAGTAAACCAGCTGGTAATAAGCTATTGGTTAGGCCAACAAATGGGCAGAACTCTGGTGACAGACGGCCAGAAAACAACAGAAGAGTGAAAGAAAAACTCGAGTGTTTTGCCGGCCAAAAAGAGGGACATTTCGCTAGAGAGTGCCAGCGAAAAGGGACTAGTAAACGTGCTAGTATTTTGTCTAGACAAGACTCGTTACTGCCCAAAGCAAAACAGAAGTATGTGGACATGAAAGTAGCCACAGTTGCATTGCAAGGGCCGCCAAAGAAGTGAAATTGTAAGAATCCTTAGAGAGGAGGTAGTTCACCAGTAACAGAAAGGACTGACGTGAATAAAACCCACAAGTCAACATCCGAGCCAATAGTGGGGGAAGATGGAAGGTTAATTAGGAAGACTGATCCCACCACTAGGTCATTCGTTAAACAGAAAGCTGTTCTAGAGGAACGAGTGCAAAACATAATTGACCATGGTACGAGATTGGCTCGAAAGGAAGAGGTTGATTCGAGGATTTTAGGCAAGATTTTAGAAGCGGCTTTTGGCAGCGATGATGGTGACAAAACAGTAATCATGGTGGACCATGAAGAGGTGTCGGGAAGTGAGAATGCCGTAGCGCAGCCCATGGATAAGGTTCCTGCAAACCACAAAGCCAAGAAAGCGATAATGGGGGAAAGCCGCAACACGAAAGTAGCGGAAGATGAACGGGCCACTTCACCTACAAAGAGTAGAGCACCTAAATCAGCAGTTGCAGACGTGCAACAGATTCCCGGAGGCCTAGAGCTAGAAAAGTCCAACGATGAACAAGCCATCTTAAATACGAAGACTGGTGGTGAACCGGGAAACCAGACAGGTGAGATTAAGCTTCGATGCAAGTTGTCGCCTAGGTCGGCGAAGAAGCAGACTGCGAAGCACGAGCTGAAAAAGCTAGGAAGATTGCGCTGCAGAGTGCTTCATCTTCAGACTTCGCGGAGAGGTTCAACTTACTGAAGATTGATTGGACCAGAAGCAGTGACGGAAGTCTGGTGCCACAAGTTGATCACACAGACTACATGATCAAATGGTCGAAAGCCTCATCTGAGGAGAAGGCCCAGATGAAACTGCAAGACGAGAAGTTTCACGAGAAACGGAAGAGATCGACAAGCAACTGTCTGGGACAGAAGTCGAGAAGACCTCCAGAAGAGCCTGTCTCAGAAGAGAGGCAGACCACTCACTAACGGTATACTCACCATTTTGGCGGTTCGTGCCCAGACTGCAAAGACAGTGAGGCACGACATTGTTGTGACACGTGCTGTGTGTTGTCGTGCCGCTCTCAGTAAACAAGATATCGCCGTGTCAAGACGTGTGCCAGCAGAGAGACGAGATGCTTAGTCAACCAGATAGGGCTTAAGCTTAGCTAAAACGTAACTGTGCTACGCCTTAGACTAACCAAGTCTGACGACTGGCCTAGAACGGCCATAGCTGCGTGGCCGATCGTTGGAACCGCTGCAAAAGTGCGGCAAAGTGACGCCGTCAAGCGATCGTCGCCATCCCGCCCGACTGAGAAGATCCACGGAAAAGGGAAGGTAATTATCCAGCCCGTAGGTTAATTCCTCCTTCCCACCAAAAAGATCCAGGTGGACAAAACAAACATGAAAACCAGCCATTTTGAACAGGTTCGTTTAAAACGCTCGTTCTCACAACAGGAATACAAATGCTTAATATTCGCAAATTTTCGACAGTCCTGAAAAGGTGTTGGAATATGCTTCGGCTGTCTTCCTCAAGCGTTGTGCTGTTTTTTCTTCTGCTGTTTACATTATTGCTCACATTGGCGAGACGAGAAAGGGAGTAAGAAATCAGGTAAAACAACACGTGTCAGACACAAGGAAGAAAACAGTATTACAGTCCACCACATCAACACTCAACATAGGATTGACTGGAAAGATACAACCACTCAATTGGTGTCGAATTCAAAACATGACAAGCATCTACGACGACTAGAATCCCTGGCGATTCAAGCTCACATCAAAAAGCAGAAGCCGCCAATTAATATACAGGTTCCCTCAAATCCAGCGATTAAATATATCGTGCGGGACGACCTGAGAAATCGTCTGCTTGACAAGTGGGGCAAGGCTGACGGATGCAGTAGGCTGCGTGCTAGTCCGAATTCGAATTGCAGCGTGAGCAACGATGTAAACAAAAGAAAAAAAAAAAACAGCACAACGCCTGAGGAAGACAGTCGAAGCGTATTCCAACACCTTTTAGGGAACTGTCGAAAATTTGCGAATACGAAGCATTTGTATTCCTGTTGTGAGAATGAGCATTTTAAACGAACCTTTACAAAATTTTGTTGCGAACTCTCATAGTAGCAGACGACCGTTTCATGTATTTAAAAGTAAAACCAGCCATCGACCCGTGGTCGTATACAGGAACAGGCGACATTTAAAAACACCAGGAGAGGGTACACATCTGACACATCTGACAACTTATTGCTCGGCTACTCTGACCCCAGAGCATAACCTCCTAACATCTACCCGATATCGCCCGAGAACAATGTACATACGGGGTCCTGCAAACCCCTCCACCCAAAGAGTCAGGAGCGTCCTTCAGTCGATGTCAAGAAAGCTTCCGTTTTCCCTTCCCGCCACATAGTTTTATCACTCTGGTGGTGTATTTTTGTTATGTTATGTTCACCCAGGAGCTTGAAGACACAAATCACATCAAGATTCTGTCTGCTGTCAACAGAGTTTCCGACCTAAGAGAGTCATGTTAGTCACCATACTCGGAATGGCGCGAATTCCAACTAAATATTCTTTGTACCGCCTCCACCCTCCTAATGTCTCCCTACAGATATGGGGACCGTAAGGGATAAGGCGTACAATACTGCAACAAAGATCTGACCAACGCTTTATAGGGCAGCACTAACACATTGGGCAACTGTGTGGTAAGTGTATTCCTTAAAAGACCAAGGGTCTGATTTGTTTCTTAACAACAGCTGCACACTGATTTGTGCGTTTTCCATTTACGCATGCAATCACCTTAAAGACCTTCAGTCTCCACACTCTATCAATTTTGTAGATAAGCCAGCTCTCAGGCCATCAGCCAATGCCCGTTGGAAGGACAGGCCTGACGAGTTGAGGAGGCTACGCACGTACTTGCGTTGTGCGATTTGATCCATTTACGAGTGCGATGTGATACTAGGAAAATAACTTTTCTTGTACCTAAGGAAGACAGTAGGAACGAAAAATCATACCATCGTGTCTTCAGAACTGTCGAAATAGACTTTTATTTCTTGATTTTGAGATTGTGCGTTTGAAATGTCGAATATTTTAGGTAGCGGATGTCGTATTTTGGAATATTCAGTGTCGTCTTGGCTTCTCTGGTATGCCGCAGAGGGTATCCAGTCTATGCTGGTCTTATGGAGCAGGACCTCTGTCCCCGAGTAGATTTTTTTCCATGTTCTGAACTTGAGTGTTCTTGATCCAACTAATGAACCAACCATGATGTTAGACAGTTGCCGCGTACCCATCGTACAATTCAGATTCCGTCAACAGATAATCTCTTTAAATCTTTAATTTTGCTTTGCGTTATCCTGTAGGGAGAGACGCCGTTGACAGTTCAAGAACAATGTTTAATACGGCACTGAAAGTTAAACACTACTTGCAGGCAGCCGTTTTCCAAGCGAATGAGAGTGAGTAGTTGCGACCAGTTGGCGCACAGGTGCGAGTTGGAGAAGGCCAACTGTGTGAGGTGGTGAGAGCTGGGGCTCTGCTATCTCATGTGTTCCCCCCTCTCCCAAATGTGTGCAACCTCCAGGTCGTGCGCACTTTTAAATTCTTAAAACTTGGTTACAATGGTTTACAAACTCAAAAAAAGGTTCAAAGTAAGAACGCACCCTTTTTCCTGAGAGCACTTACTCTTACGCAAACCATGCTCAGCTACACTAGTGCATCATCTTCTTGCACAGAGTGGTGTTTGCACCCCGAAGGTGCAAACACCTTAGTCAGTTTTCACAAACACTTAAATGGCAATGGCGCCCCAAAGGTGCGACTCGTTCTAGAATCTACTGTTCGCAATTCTTGGTATTCTGGGAGTTTTTTAGGTTCGCCCTCTAACGTTCGCTCAATGGACCTGGGACGTTTCTACTCGATATGCGTTCTGTTGTTCGGTTAGTCACATTACAATTTCCATCAACAACTTGATATTTCGTCCACACCGAACTCGCTCTTTCGACACCTTGTCTCAACTGCCCTTGTGTCCTTCTCCTTCGTCGTTCTGTTTTACAGAAACACATTTGTCTCTTTCAGATATGTAACAGTCAAGTTGTTCGTCCTGTTGATCTTTGAACCTGAGCATCCTGCCACATCTGAAGCCGTAGGTCGTTCACCTTGCCTGTTTATGGTTGTGGCTGCTTAGTCCTTCGCCCCCCTGGACTGTAAGCGTTCCGGATTACCTTCAAACCCATGAACTTAACTTTTTATCGAATAGTCGTTGTGTCTTTCTACAACAGCAAACGTTGGATAATTTTCCTTTCATCCCTTCCTTTTCTTTAAAAAAAAAAACGGGGAAGACAGAAGAAGATAGGAAGAAAGCGTGAGACAAAGGAAGACGCCTTCATATAGAGCTCAGGATAGGGTTCCCTTTGAACCCCCGGAAATCCTGTCCGCTCTGTAATTACTCCTGTATTCCCTTCGCTTTAGGTTCTCGAAGTCCGTTTATTCTGGGGCAGCCAGCTCGTAGCGAAAGCACCTATAACTGTGGTCCCACCGCCATCGGTGACGAGGTTTACTGAAATGCTATAAGTTGCAGGTAATGATATTTTCGTCGGCATATATCCAAAATACCAGGGGCACCTGATCCATTTTGGTTTCTATTGCCTAACTGAAAATTTACATTACCTGTACCCGCTCTGCCTCCCCTCTCGAGATACCATCATAACAATTGAGAGGCACGAAAGATGAAACTAGGTCTGGTCCCTGCGCTTTTATAGGAGGACTGCGTCACACAGACGATAAGCTACCGAGCTGGCAGGAAAGCCAACAAGTTCTACTCTAGGGGAAGATTTGCTTTACAAGAATGAATGCTATAAATTGCTGGTAATGTTTATTTTCGGGTCGGCAGTATAAACTAAAATCGACCAAGTGCCTCTGGTATTTTGATGTTTTTGGTTTAAATACAGCTGTTGCATTAGCCTAGTACCTCTTAAACCATGACTCTTTCTCTATAGTAGTCAAAGAAAAATATCCCTCTCACCTGTCTTCCCCCAAAGAAAAATATCCCTCTCACCTGTCTTCCCTCAACCTCCACTAATATTGAAAGTCCTCAATTGAAATATATATTTTCTTGCAGAATGGTTGTCTGCGCCTTGGCATCAAGAGGCTTCGCTTTGGCATCGCCTGATGATCCAACCATGCTTGATGTAGCTGGCTTTGACAGCTATGTCCCGAAAGTTATCAGCCATTTTGCTGGGTCCAAGTGCTAACAAATTTAGTGTACTATCTTCAAGGTGGAGCTACAACGATATTGTTGCACTCTTCTTCTGGCGTTGCACCATACTATGTAGCTACTTCATGACGTCAAATAAGAATTCCAGAATTTCTTATTCCCACTTCTAGCTGCTAGCCTCAGTAACCGGTCGAAGATGTGAATACGTAATAAGGCTTTTCAAGTCTCATTCAACAGTGAACAAACACCATTCAGGCACTTCGGCGTGTAGTATGCTTAGAGCCTGCTTCTTTAATAAGATTTATTATTAATTAATAGGCTTCATTCTACGGAAGTATGAAATTACCAGTCATATTCCATTCTGCTCCATGGTGATTTTTACTATACTTCTAAAGTTTGCTTTGGATTTGACTATGTACAGGGTTCGTACAGACACTGGGAATACTGGTAAAAATTTATATGCTGGAAAGTACTAGAATATACTTGAAATTTATTTTTGATACTAGAAAATACTTGAATTTTTGTAACTCAAGCTAAACTAAATATTTTCTCCTACAATTAAAACAAATTTGTCATAATTGTCTTGTAAAACAGGTTTAGTTTTACGAGTATTACACGTATTTCACTTATTTACTTAATTAGGTTAGTGCCGTTGTCAATTTTCACGTGACCTTTCTGAAAAGTAGCACTTCCGATTTCGGAAATAATAATGCGCCCTGTCCGACATTCCTTTCCGCATGCATTTGTCCATACCACTCCATACCTGTGATAGGCTAAAAGTACATGTTAAACTGTACTGGAAATGCATTAGAAAACTCTAATAAAAATGCACTGGAAAATAAGTGAAAATAAATTTCGCTGTGCTGTACGAACCCTGCATGTAATGTAGCAATTATTTAAGACGTATGGGTTTTTTTAGTAATGTACTCTGTAAACCTACTATGGGAGTAGAAAGTTGCATTTTTGTGTGGCGTTTGGATTCTTTTAATCCACATATTGCCTGCATCGATAAAATGTTAGAATTGTTGCCAACAGTAAAGTTGTTGGAAAGATAGTCAAGTCCATTTTGGAAGAATTATGCTGATGTACCATTTGGCTTACGACATATTTTTTTAGGGGCTGTGCATGTCTTTAAAAGGCTACAGTACCTATCTTCTTGATACCAACTATGTGACTCGTAAACATGCATCTTATTATTGATGTAGCTACAATCATTTTAATAGGCAGAGATGGAATTGCTTCTGTGAAAGTGAATTCACGACCACCATATAAAACTTTATGGCGAAAGCGTATTTATCTGGCAATGTTAAGCTAATGAGTTGAATTATTTCTAAAATGTATTAAGTATTGTGATTTCATTCTGCACAGTAGTAAAGTTCTAACAGTTTTCTGCTAAACCTTAGATTTAATTTTCTTCCAATTGAATGAATCTAGGTAGTTAAACTTTAAAAACCTTAAAAATAAAGTATGGATACAGGCCTAGTACAGTTTTAAGGTGCTAGATTTACAGCAGTGTAAACATGGTTTAGGCACCTTAGTTTGTTCTAAAAATTGTGCATCAAACTATTATTGAGCGTCAGTTAGCTACAAGAAAGTACCTGTTGTACTATTGTAGGCATACTGTTCACTGATCAGTTAAGTCTGGTGATTTTATTGAAGATAATTAGACCAGAGATGGCTGAAAACGTATACAGCTTCGGTAGGGTTAACACACTCAACACCGGATGCAGCACAGTTCCAGGGCCTAAATTTTACTGGCAAGGACGGGTAACATTTGCCAAGCTTCTGCAGTTGTAACGCAAACAAAAGCAAAGATAAGCAGACGATACTTAGCCTTACTAATTAAAAAGGTTTGGTTATTCAACTGATGATACGTTTGGAAAAATTAATGAATAGCCTACTAAACATTAGAATACCCATTACGTATTTAAACAACCGCAGGCTTTTCATTTGTTGCTTTATAAGCACTTTGATACACTGTTACTAACTCGGCAACTCTTACGTCCTACTACGGCAAGCTACAGCCGCTTTCTACTTGGAAATCTTTTAGGTAATGACATTTAAAAATGAAGCCAACGCCACGCATACATGACGTAAACCATGTCTGACGTAAAAATCTCGCAGTGTTTGTGCTCCTTTGCCACGTAGCATTATAAATGGCTAGATTCTTAAGTTGTATATTCAACCATAACTGGTTATACCTATTACTGATTGGATATGAATATTTCAAGGAAAAAAGGTCATAGCTGGATGAGTGTTAACCATATTTTGCTATTTGTTCTAATAATCTGCAAGCATAAGAAAATTGTTAATGCGCTCACATCCTCTGCAAGTTACGACTAAACAGCATTGAAGAGCAAATGCTGTAGTAAAGGAACTAATAACGAAACTATCGTTATGCGTGCTCAATGTGTAACGTGTATATTTTTAGTTGATTTGAATTCATTTCTACAGTAGAACCTCAGTTATTCGAACTAATTGGGACCGAGGTGTTCGATCAAATGTCTTTTGCATGTCTCCCTGGCTGGTGTACAAATACAAATTTTCAATTGAAAAGTCGACTTAATACGAAAGTTAACACGAAAATTTTAACAAGAATATTTTGGTGTTTCATCTTACCATCATTGATATAGAGCAGATATGCTACATGGATGATCCAAGGCTTTGTCTTCAGTGCTTTGTAGTGATAAAAAAAAAGTTTAAGTATTGATTATAACCATTTATACATGAAGTAAAATTGAAAATAACTCACCCAGCCTAGGTTGTCATTCCTCACTCAGTGTTTTGCCACTGTTCCGAGTGGCACCTAAGGAGTTAAAACGTATAATGAGATTGTGAAGGGTGAAGAATTATAGAAATTATACATGAAGTTTTGGATCACATGATGAGAAACCTACCTAAAATTTATAAGAGTTTTCTTACTGTTAGCTCATTGGTTAGACCTTACTAAAAAAGATCCTTGAAAAGTTGATGTTTCTGTAACGAAAAGTTGGTTTTCTCAGCCAGAACCAAAATATCCCACATTTTCAATGTACCATAAGCAATTAGTTACTAAACTTTATTTTTTTAATAGTCAAATTAAGCGTACAAATGTGGGGAAAAATGTTTCTTTTAAGCGGTTTAAAATCCCCCCCCCCCTTAAACTACAAGAATAATTTGAATACGAATTTGGGGTCTGATTATCTTCTGAAAACTCAAATTTATTCAAAAAAAAACTTACTTTGACGTTTGTTTAGTCGGGGTTTGGATAATAGCGCTTACTGTATTTAAATAATTATCATTCCTTACCTTAAAATGTTGAGCCGCAAAGCACTCGTTCTTCTAAAGCACCAATAGGATGTAAAAATGATTCCGTAATGATGTTCAGATTACATCCGTTCTTGTATGATACACTGTAATTTTTCCTTAATTGTGGTCTGCAAACTACGATTGGTGTTATCGTCATTGTGTTTAATGTTTTGGAAAATATTTTCACCCAAATCCGTAGTAAACAAAATTTCTGTGAACTGTGCATTTGTGGACTGTAGCCTACTTTTCAAGTTCATAGTTAGCACAGTTTTCAAAGCAGATAAACACATAAAGTATTATACTAACCACAGAAACTGCACAAGGCTACTCAACCAGTTGTGTTATTGCATGCTGCGTTGGTTTTGGAGCATATACCTGATTACCAAAGCATCTTATCTCAAACAGTTTGGTAGTTAACCAATTTACTAGTTCACCAAGTGTCTCTGATTATATTGTACAACAGATACCCTTTAGAATACCGTGATATCTGCAATACATTAAAAGACAGCAGCGCGTCTTTCCATAACAACTACAAAAACCTCCATGCCAGAAATAGCCTTTAGATGAAGCTCATGATTAAACTGGTTGTAGAACATTGAAATAGTCAAGTAGCAGTTGTATCACTGCCTTGATACTGTGTTATCAACAGTTTTGTGCTATTTTATCTTAGATGACTAAAGTATGAAATCAGTTTAAAACATTGGTAATCCATGTTAAGTTTTCGTTGTAGGCATCAACCTGGCTACAGAATATTTGCACGTTTTGCAAATAAACGTGATTGCTGTTATTATTTTTTCGTAATATTGTTACATTGGCTTTAAACAGGAATGCTGTATTTTTTACTGGGACCATTTCCTTTATACGTTTTTCTCCTCTTTGTGTTCAGGGGCCATTAACTATGGCAGCGAGGCAAGGGCGGACTCAAGGGAGTGGTCGCAAGGCAAATATATTCGAAAAAACTGCCAAAATTGTTGAAAACAAGCAGTTAACACTAAAGCCCTACGCCCGTAGACTAGGGGCATGTGAAAATCATGTGGAGTCTTGTGCGCCCTTGCAGCGAGGATTCTTTTGGGTGGCTGTCCTAAATTCTTCACTGCTTTGCAATTTTGAAATCTGGTCAGAAGTCAAAGCTGAAACTTTTTTAGGACGGGTGCCAATAACAATTGAATTAGTTTGCGCTTTGCCCTATATCCTATCGTTTGTGGATTCTGAAGACTTAGGGCGCTGTTACATGCACTGGCGGCCATTTTCCTTGACTACCTAGAATATGCTAGAATATGGCTGCAAGTTACGGTAAATGACAATGGCGAAACGAATACGGTTTCAGCAAGCGAAATAGCAGAATCGTCTGCTTGTTTGGGGCTCCATTCTACTGAATGGCTGACACAAGGGCGAAACAGTCTGTCTAGAGATCTTTGTGGGTGAGAGCTAATTGATATTAAGTTACGGTAAGTAGATTGACATCATCTTTTGCCTCTTTATTTGGATTCTTAAAGCAAGTCATGTATTCTGTGCAATCACGATACTCTTGTGAAAATGTCTGCAGTCATTCTTAAAGTATGTCAAATTATCATGATTACTGTCTTCTGCTTGCTCTGATTTACATGACTCATAAATTAGTGAAAATGTAAAATAACTCGTCCTCAAGCCTTTTCCTGCTGTCGGGATTCTACTTTCTCGTAAATTTAACACATTTTTTTTTAAAGTAAGAATTTAACCATTGTTTACCCCAACTTGGCAATTTCCTAGCCCGGTGACTTTTTCCTAGCCTGGTTTGCCTATATTTTTTTGTAGGTGTGATGTTAGTTAAAAATATTTTTTTTTAATGCAGTACACTTTTCAGACTAGTGCAAATTAGTTCCACTGACCAAGTTGTACTTGTATTTTAGTTTATTTTTTATTTTTTTTGTAATGTCACGTTCCCTTCTTACCTAAAGTTGGGTAAGTTAATTCATTGTATATTTACAATATCCCAGATATTTGGGTACATACAGTGGAGTTAGTTTTTAAGAGCCAGCATGTAAAATTTAGGGTTGAAGGATGTAAAATGTAAGGTCGAAGGTTTGTGGATTTTATTCATACTCAACGTTACAAGAAAACTTAAGTAGTTGAATTTATAAAAAAAAAATAGTCCTGACTGCCTTACTTTGCCTTCTTCCAGCTAGCTAATAGGCTGTTCACTATATTGTACTACGAAGCAATGTAGGTGTAAGGTTACACACTTTTTGAGAAATATCAAGAGAAATCTGTGCGAATTGCCTTTATTTTCACTATCCAGGTGCTCTTTTACAAAAGTGGCAATTTCTTTTTTTCCCTTCGAACAATGCAGTTTTAATAGTGGTTGTTTTGGGAATTTACTGATGTACATTTTTCATAGAAATTGCATTTACAGCGTAAAAGAATATTTTCAATTTAAAAAAAAAGGTTTGTTTTAGTAAAAGTAATTAAAAAACCTGCACTTAAGAATGGAATGCATAAGTTAACAATGATGTGAACAAATTTTGTGACATATTAAATATTAAGTGATTGGCACTATTTTATCATGGCTATTTACATTGATGTCTTTTTTAATGGTATGGTAATAGTTTATTTTAAAATGCGTGCGTGTTGTGAATTCTTTTCTATTGATGTTGTATTGACAGAAATAGTTCATACTGACAAGTAATGTGATAATGTGTATGTCATACCATACATGACAGTCATCTATACAACTGATGCCAATCGTACATTACTAATTTTAAGATAAAAAAAATTGAATTGTACAAAAATTGGTAAACAATATTATTTATCTTAACTTATTGAATGCAGCACTGAGAGCAGTACAGAACTTGGACAGCAACTGTTTGGAAATGTAGTTCACCTTGCTTAGATTGAATGTTGTTAGAATTAAATTAATGTATTATATTTTGCATAATTTACTTATACAATATTCCACACAGCTACCATTAGATGCAGTGATTGAAATGGTTGTGCTGCTGCTTCATTGTTAAGTGTTGGTAAAGAATAATTTTTGTGTAGTTCTACAAAGTATGATAACCGGTGTTAACGAGCAAGGCCACAGATGATTTTTAATTAATTTAATATTTGCTTTGCTTTTAAATATTTGTTGGTTCATAACTGTGTACACTACAAACAGGGTTCCTACCAGCGCTTGAAAGCCTTACAAGCTCTTATTTTTTTTTATTTTTTGCCTTTACAAGCCGTGGAAATCCAATGCTTGGTCCTTAAATGTCCTTGTTTTATATTGTCGTGGTTCTACTAAATATCCAAGCTCTAATTAACTAGCCCTCACAGTAGGCATATTGTTTTTATACATGTAGTTTCAAATTTAATTTATTTTTGAAAAATAAGGGTTGATGCCCAAAGAATGACCTCATTGGTGTTTGTAGGCCTAATCTGTTTTATGTTCATTTAGAACTTGAAAGATATATTCCTACCATTTTTAGCTTATTTATTTACATGGCCTATTTTTTTTTTTTTAACTTTTCTGATACTGCAAAAAAGTCCTTGAATTTTGTGAAATTTGGTACCTGAAGGTACTCGAAGTCCTTGAATATCCTTTTGCTGAAGTTGTATGAACCCTGTAACAGAAGTGTGTGTTTGCAGCTTTGCGAAGTGGCCAACGAAAATTTCCATTTGTTGTATAGTGCTGCCATAATTTAAGCGGTTGGTATTTTTTATTTGACGGTAATGCATCTCAAAGTGTATTTTTATTTTTTTCATCTTTTTTGAAGGCAAGGATGCATTGTGGTTTGGCTGGCATTTTACTGCATTAGAGATGTGCGATACTCGAAAAATTCGAGTCAAGCCGAGTATGGAACTTGAACTCGACTCATTGCTTGCATCCATACTTGAAAACTCGAATTCAGTGAAAGTGCAGTAACTTGGCCAATTTTCGACTGATTTTAGCATTCCAATATACCAAATCCATCATCTCGACGATAGCTTTCCAGTTGCGTAAATTAGATGCCATTAGCTCAAAGGTTTTTAAAGTTATATCGTTAACAACTGGAAAACCATTTGTACAAATTGACCCGGACAGTCCATTAAGCAGTATTTCAGTTATTATTATGACAAATTAAAAAGAAACTTGCACACAAAAGTCTGGAAATACTTGAACATGACTTGATACTTTACTCTTCCGTTGCAAACTCGACTCGGATCGACTCAAGTTAAAATTATTATTGTCACACCCCTAACCACAATACACTCTCTTAAGCCATATGCTGAAGCTGCCAGAATGGAAGAATCCAGTTTGGATGAATGGTAATGGTAACTGCTATTAAAGAATGTCAAGTACGTACAGAACATGTTTTGAGTTTATTGGTGGTAAGTGATATCAATCGAATTTTCCTTATTGATCAAGTTTGTACTGTTGTACTGTAATTAAACAGTAAAAAATAGTTACTAACACAATTTATAAATTATCTCTACTAATCGACAGTAACAGAGCTGTTTATAAAACCAACTAGGGTATTTTTGACTTACAGACAATAATCACTTCTGGATTAGCCTCCTGAATCCCGAACTACTGTGGACTATTTTTTGTAGTCCCATATGATTGTTAGCCCAGGTCGTGTGATTGAATTGGTTTGAAGAAAATGATGCTGACCATTGGCCTGTTGCTTTCGCATTGTTTTCAGGGCCCAAAGTGCCCTCACGAAGCTTACGGTGCACGTAAATAGGGACTTCTCTCTACCCATCTTGTAGCGGTACACACTTATGTACTCGGGGGCTCGGGAGGTTCAGTAGTGATTCTGCTAAAAAGACTGAACGACGCGTAGACCTAGATATCAATTTGTAATTCGAGACAGATTTTGAATAGTTTTGTAAGGTGATTTGCAAATTAAATAGACCAAAACATGAATGTAAAGAAAGTCGTGTATTTTGAGCTGTTTTTAAGTTTTATGGTAACATGTAGAACGTAGTAACAACCTAATAGTAGACTACAGGTAGGTAGAAGAAATTTTGTTGGCATTTTATCATTGGCGATCTACGTTGTGTTGGTATTAGGATTTTGTATTAAACATGGGCTCTCATCAGGCTTCTTTATCCTAGCTAAGAAATGTTCGCTCCCATAACGGCTTACTGACAAAAGTCAATTCAGCGGTATAGTAAATAAAAATCAGTAGTTTCATAATAAATTTATGCAGGCTGATTTTCAGTGTTTCATAATGAAACTAGGCACAATTCACTCCCATGTTCGTGGAGACTTTGTTTGTAAATGAATTTTCTATTATCAAAAGAGACTGTAGCACCCAAATTGTACATGGATAATATTATTGTATGTAACCTGCTGCCAAATGCTGTACTGCTCTCGTCATAACTAGTCGCTGGATTTTAAAAACTTTGTCCAAGAAGCATTGCTTGCTTGTTGTGTATTTTGTCTTTTTTTGACATAATCACTTCAGAAATAAAATGTAATAGCTGCATGTAGGTTTTAGTGATTAAATTACTTAATAAAGAAATTGTACTTGTATTCTTTTCTGGGTACGTACTTGAGTCATTATTTATTGTCGGGAGGGGTTTAATGCATTTTTTTGGGCCCTCTGTAGGGAAAAAGTCGTACCATTTTTAGGCCCCTTCAAGAGGTGGTGGTCATAAAACACACTAACCAAACTGGAAGAAAAATTTCTACTTCTTAGCCCAAGATATGAGAGTTTAAAGGTTTTGAAGTTGTCAGTAGCAATGCTAGCTTGTGTGGTTTTTTCAAACTCTAAAACATACAAGCAAACTTTCCTTTCATCATATATCACTGTATGAATCTTGGTGCAGAGGGGTTTAAAGTGGCGCTATCACCGATTGAAAGTAGGCAGAATCTGGCAACATCAAGCGAAAGAATGCGCATTGTCATTTCTTTTTACGAACCAAGCCGCAAGCTTTCTTAATTATTGAATGAAAATTTGGTACATGTTCATGGGAGCAAGTTGTGCAGGTTAATATCAGTGCCGCTAGATGGCGCCAGGGTATTTGCGAACAGTTTCAATCGGTGTTAGTGCCACTTTAACCCTTTTAGTGCTAAACCCGAGAAAATCTCGGGCCAAACACGAGCACAGGTTGAAGTATTAAAAACAGAGTCCTTACTACGCGCAAGATGGCCAACAATGCAGGAATGACAACAATACTAGGTTCCCTTAACAAGCCGACTCTAGAGACGGCCGTGGCCGAGTTGGTAGAGGCATGTGCCTCACGTTTAACAGCTCCTTCAGGTTGCTAGTTCGAGCCCCGTCCAGGTTACCCCTACTTTTTTGGAGATTTAAAAAAAACGCAGCTCTCAAAGGGTTAAAGGGGTAAAGAGGTTTTGTCATGGCTGACAGTGCCCAGACGTCAGGTTATGACTAATTGTATCAACTGATAGTCGATGATGGATTTATGATGGTGATTTAGTCTTTGAGTAGACCCAGCAACGAGTTATACGCTCCAGCATGTTCCATGAGCAAAAGTCATCACTAGTGGAATGAAGGAGTCAAGTTGAACATAGATCGTCACCTTAATTTCTGGGTTGACACTACACTTACTCTAGCACATGTGCGATGTTATTAACGGTGTGCACGTCACTTGTAGGTTGCAATCCAGACTATTACGTGGTCTCCCCTCCACAAATGCTTCCCTCTGGGGAACTTGAAAAAGAAACTCCAGCGTAGTTGTAACAACAAATTACTGTGAATGTTGTATACTTGATTAGTCTACGAGATGTGCAACATTCATTCATTCATTCTTTCTTACGACATTCTCTTGTACCTGTCCGTCTTGGCAGTATCAACTTAGTCTAGGCTAGGCTGCATACTGTATGTGCCTCAGTGTAGCCCATATATTGAGATCATATAAGAAACAATTTTAACAAGAATATGTGACAATTACCTGCAATTTTAAGTCTCAACAATAGCACAACAAAAATTCCTACAATATTGGATTGTATCACGTCATCAAATACAGGGAAGCATAGCTGATAGTTTGAAAGCCCCATTGTCCTAGACTTCGGATAAAAAAAATCTGGCTGAAATGGTTCGCACCTTCCAAATCTATGGCATAGGCACGCTGAAAATTGTGGCAGTTATGCGGCAATGCCTACTTGAAGAGTAATTGCTACGATTTGTTCAGAAAAACGGACTACACTACGCCACAACAATGAACAGCAAACTTGTCCGCTTAAATTTTTGGTGAATAAAGGATGGCGTCCACCTTCATCAGAAGCTTCAGTACACGATATGTCTGTTACGTTGCATTATCTGCTTTTGAATTTGCCGCATCAGCGTTCGCCCCACTGATCTTTGTAGGGTGTTCAAACTGTGACTTCCATTGCCATCTTGAGTTTCTTAGCATGATCAGGCTTCACATCCAATCAATGTTGGGGTATGCTGGAGGGGCAATATTCATGAGGGAGATGTCTTGCTTTTGCAATTTTTTGATGGCAGTAAATTCCAAACCTCATAGTTGGGCACCGTTGTGGGTTTTGGAATGCAAAAGTACAGAGGTGTGCTGATTCTCGTTTCGATGGTGTATTGCCAGTCCGTTTCTAGGGGTTCCCTTTTCCATTGCCCCTTTGTGTTCATCCACACAATATACCACATGCTGGAGAGCAGAACATTTGTATCTGGCGATGGGGGGGGGGTTAAAGTGTTGCTTGACCTTGCTCCTAGTGGAGTAGAGATGGGAGGGAAGGAGGGGCGGGTCTGGCGACTGGTTGACATGTGGTGGGGCCAAACATGAGGGGGGGAGAGGAGGGGTGGTGGGGGTTCCTTCACTCTTCTTCTTTCTCGTCTTGGGGTTCGGAGGATTTCTCGGAAAACACTCAATTGCACTCTTACACTCTTTCAGTACTGCCTGGAAGAAAAATCATTACTGCACAGGGTTGATCAGCGTCGGTCTCCGAACTAACTTTATGATGACCATTCTTCCTGCACAAAGCTTTTTTTGGAGGCCGGATACCTAAGCAATGAGTACTTAGTCTTTGCTCACTCCAGTATTCATGGGCGACTGCATGGGTGGAAGAGTGGTCAACAATTCTGTTCAGTTTGTTGAGAAGGGCAGCTCGCAGTTGATGTTTCGGGTGGCATGAGTCATAGGAAATTGCTCTAGCCGAGTGGGATTCCTTCCTGAAAGGTTCAAAGGAAATTGATGATGTCTTCATGGTCAGCCTGACATCTAGGAACGAAATGCTACCTCCCTCTTCTTCTTGCACAAACTGGATGAGTGAATTACAATCATTAAGGCGGCAAGGACGAGGGGGATCTTTGTTTCCTTTGGGGTTGCCATTGCATCTTCCACAAACCTTCCATACAGGAGATGCAACACCATTTCTGCAAGTACAGGTGAACATGAATATCCCATGGGAGTACCCTTGGTTTGCAGGAAGGTGTGCCCATTGAATGTTACGTAGATGGAAGAAAGTACACATTTCAAAAGCTCACGATCAACTTGGTGTTCATGGGCTTTCGATTCTGAGCCGCTTTGCGGACTTGTCAAGAGTTTCTAATAGGAGATAATGGTGTATGTTAGGGAACAGGACGATTTCATCTAATCTAATGACTCTAATCGGTGGTCTTCTCTAAGTCGAACTTTGCCGAGATGTTCAAGCAGCTCATGGGTGTTCTGAAGGGCCTACCAAATCTGTTTACATTCTGACCATGTACATTGTACTGATTGTTGCCATACCCACTGTTTACACATGTTCTTTTTTGCCTATGGCTAGGTTTTTGCCTATCCTGGGCTTAGTGACACATTTCCCATGATTTTGGTGTGACAGAGTTCATGGACATACAGTACCTTCCTAAACGACCAAACGGAGCGAACAGAACGAACTACTGTTAGAGGTAGTTTGGCTCCAAACTTAACGTCGCGTGTGCGCAGTAACGTTGCGTCAGCCGTTTAGTACCTTCCGAAACTGCAATCGCAGCTCAGCAAAATCAACAAGCTTAGCAGAGTACTCGTTACGTCATAGTTTTAACTTACCAGACGTGGTTAATTGATTGGACCAGGCTAAACTAATGGATGTAACCAGGCGCGAGCAATGCCAAATTGCAAACCATCTCGGGGAGGTGGTTACGTGTGGTTGCCAGTGTTGGAGCTTTTGAGCATGCGTGAGGTACCGGAAACACATTCATCGCTGACGATGGTTGACGTAAGCACGCCGCATCAACACGGTTTTAATAGGGAATGAGCTGAACTGTCACCCACAGTGGTGCGTTTGGTTCGTTCTGTTCGGTGCTTTAGGAAGGTCTGTTAGTGTTCCTGTCAGGATCCCTGGTGTCATCGGTTGGTTTCTGTTTGAGTTCGGGAAACCTATACCAATGTGGGAGTTGTTCAGTCACTTTACATAGGTCTGATAGTGTTTTCGGATCTTTCGCAGCTACCAAGTCCTTGACTCGATCCGATAAGCCGTCAAGAGTAATTGCAATCAGGTCAGCGTTTTTCATTTGTCTTACAAATTCTGAATGCTTGCTAGAACAGTAACATTCTTGCGGTGATTGTTCATTGTGCCGCCTTGTTCTGAGCTGAGCATCTGTTTTATGTAGCACGAAATCTTGGCATAAGACTTCTTTTATGTCAACCCACAACTTGGAATATGTTCCAGTCATTTTGCACCAAGTTTTGAACTTGGCGACGAAGATCGAGTGGAGTGCATCATGTAACTACACCCAACAGTTGCCTGTCGCACACTTAAGCATCCATTTCTTCCAACCATTCTCGTAAATCTCTGTCGTGATGCAAAATAGGTTGAGTTTTATGTGCCTCACTCAAAGCATGAGCTAGGGCTGGAGTGGAGATTACAGGTGCTGCCACTGATGCTGTAACTGTAGTATCTGATCCACATGACTTTGGTGTAACACCCGCTTAGCTAGCCGCAGAGGCCAGAGAGTATCATGTCAACTGTCCTATGAAGGGCCACCATGGGCATGGCAAGCAATATGCAACAAGTTTCTAGGTTTTAATGAACTGCTGTTTTCTACTTCGATCTTAGTTGCTTTTATTGGCGTGTTCTGTTACGCCCTTTGCTGTAGGAGACTGCTTTGGTGCACGCTGTCTTAGAGAGTGGGCCCCCCCCCCCCCCCAAAAAAAAGCACCTCAAATCCATCCCTCATAAGCCTCTCCAACGCCATCTCCAAGTGGCCCAAGATGTCTCCATTCCATTGCTTCCTACCCTTCTCAACTTCCAGATACACCACTGCAACTGCCACATTAGCCTACTCCATCCATCCAGCAAACCACATATACTTCAGCCCTCCGTCACCCGAGATATTCTACTTATACCTGTTCCTAAAGAAAATACCGATACCCCCTCTCTTATCCCCTTTCCCCTAGTAAGTCTCACCCTCTCCATCCCGGGGGCTGCTTCTCATCCCGCAGATGCATCTCTCTGTAACTGCAGAAAGTCAAACCTCCCCCCCCCCCCCATTTTCACTCTCTCCTAATTCCTTCCACTTCTCCCGCAATATCCCTCCTCTGAGATTCAAGAATTCGACCCTCCATGTCTGCCTATTTCTGCGCGAACCCAGCCTCCTCCTAGTCGTTACCCACTTCTTCTTCATTCCTCTCCTTCACACCTCCCCCCCAAAATTTGTTCCCACCCCCCTACAAATCTCCCTTAGCACCCTCCTCGCTGCCTCGTATGAGAAGTGGATCCCATCACTGCTCCAGTTCCCTCCCGCGCAAGCTCCCTCATGTTCACAACCACCACCTCTGACCCCCACATCCTACGGAGTAGCATTGAACTGAAGGTTATAACTTCCTCCAACGCTCATTTTTCAGTTGCGCCCACGCTCCAGGGTCAAACAAACAAGGACCCTCACATTTGGCATCACCCTCTTCACTTATCTCACACTAACTTCCAACCCTGTCGTGAACCATTTCCAATCCCCCTCCCCACATCACTAATCTCCACATTAAAAACAATAAACACCCCTCTTTCTACTAAGTTCTTGGCAGTCTCCCTCTCTAAAAGAGCAAGGTTGCTCCACCGGCAACCGCTATGCATAATACATTTCATAATCCCCTTCTCCCAGCTTTCCTGCCCCCTCTATTTTCGCCATATTACTAGCTCCCACCACCACTATTGCCTAACCCCATCCAATCCCTAGAATCCCCAGATTTGCCATCCTCTTCCTGTCACGCCTGCCTTCTACCACAGCGGTCCCCTCCTCCCCCTCCAGAACTCCTCGTCTACCCTATGTGGATCCCCCATAATTTGCTCCTCCAAGGTCCCCAACTTCAGTTCCCCCATGCCCTCCTCCCCCAAGCAGTTACTTGTCCCCCACCACAAGCCACCCTCCCCACTGAAGAATGCCTTCTTCCCTCCAGCCTAATACCATCATCATCATCATCACCATACCTCGCCTCCACGCCAGGCCTCATACCAGGTGGACCCCCTCCATTTCCCTCGTCTCTACCCAGCTTTCTCTCTATACGATTTAATGCAATACCCACTTTCTTTCTAACCCCACTAACATTTATTTATTCATTCTTAATCAACCGTACAACGCCCTACAAAAACAGAGTAAAACTGGGGTGAATGACGATCGCTTAGGGAGATCGCCTACATCTCTTCAAGGTTCTGAAGGGCTGCGACACCCTGAACGTGGTCCATGGCAGTTGGCGGAGTGCTCGGACGTCAGCATTTGTTGACAGTTCGCTTCATCTACCAAGCTCCAAGCGGGGTGTCCCAGTGATCAAGACCTCCATTGCAAGCCACAACGAGTTCGTTGTACGAACGTTGGAGCAACCTCCAGAAAGAAGCTTGTCTCACCAAGTGACGGTGTGCAAGAGTTAAGGTTCCGGTGTCCTTGCATGCCTGGTGGTTGTGGGTACGTACAGGGAGAAACTGTGCCCTCTTGATAAGGCCGTTGTAGATCGTTGCACGATCCTGGAAGGTAGCAGGTCTGAAAATCACATGTTTCCAGGCCGTGCATGGCAAATGCGCACATTTGAAGCTCGTGAAGTTGGATGCTGGGAGGCACGAAACTGAAACGATGTGGCATCAATTGCCCATACGGCACAGTTCCGAGCGAATTTTTAGAAGTTAGAATTTGTTGTCAGTCAAGTCTTTAGAGAGCATTATTCCTAGATACTTGAAACTGTTAAGCCAGACAAGATCAACACCATTGAGAATCAATGGCATAACAGTGTTGGTCTCTGGTGGACCAAAAATCATGCCCACAGATTTGGTTGGGCTCAACGAGGGACCCTTATCCAGAAGCAGACGTTCTAACTTGTTCGGTAGCATCTGCAGGCCAGGCCGATTTGAGGCCAGCAGTACAATATCGTCTGCGAAGGCAACAATATTAGTGTTCACATCATTCACCCGACAGCCAAGCTGAGAAACACGGATATTCTGCACGACGTCGTGAGTGAATAGACAGAACAAAAAAGGCAAGAGTGGCCTACCTCGACGTACGCTGCAAGTTGCTTGGAAAGGGCGTGAATTGCATTGTTTCCAAACAACTACCAGGCTTTGCTGGGCGTATATATCCTGAATTAGTGCAATGATATTGCGTGGGATGCCTCGTTGCTGAAGAGAAGTAAATACTTTATTATGGAGAACCTTGTAGAAGGCTTGGTTAACGTTAACAAAGCAGACCTAAACCTTCGATTCATCCTTCCTGTACTGGCAAGCCTTTAAGGTATGAACCGCCATGACCATCAAGTGTCCAGCATTGAAATCGAACTGAGCAGCATTCGTTGACACCAGCTGCTTCAGGCGGGCAAGAATCAATGTGTCGAACAGTTTAGCCAGCGTCCTCATAAATGCAATTCTGCGATAATTATCACTGTTGGTTGGGTCTGCGGTAGGTTTTTTTAAGAATTGGGACAAGCGAAGTGTTGGCAAGGGCTTTTGGACAGTGCTCATGTAAGAGGGCCGCAGAGAACAGCTTAGCTAGTCTACTGTATGCAATCCAACCACTGTGCTAAATGTGTTCACTGGTGAGACCATCTGGCCGTGGCACCCGTTCTTTCTTTAGGTTCCTCACTGCCTCCTGAAAATCATTCATTTCAAACAGATTTGTTTGATCCCACGGTAGAGTGAGGGAAGAGGGGTCAGTAACCGGGTGACCATTGTAGGAGACGTACTTACTTGTTGACGTATAGAGATCAACGAACTTGCTGTGCCATGCTTCCCGAATGGCTTTGGTTCCTGTGAACCGTCAAGTTGGTTCGTAGTAGTAAATCCCAACAAACAACATTTACACACAGTCTTCCAAGCCTGGCTGGTTGGCACCCGACTTCTGCTGCAAACGAAAATACCTATACACAAACCAACAGTTTTTCTTCAGTCTACGTCTTGCAGCTGGTGTTTGCTGATTGGCATTGTTGCATAATAACAATGTTTAAAACAATGTAAAACAATCAATTGGGTCGTTTAGAGGTCCCTAACCTCTGAACCACTTGACCAATTAGAAGGGGCCTTATGAAAAGGGCACATCTCCAGAAAAATACCTATAAAATGAGCTAAGAACCAGCCTTATTCACTGCATGGAGGAATTTATTTCCGTGATACAAAAAATGGTTTGATTAGTAGTCAGAAAGTAATTGGGCAAATATCAACGTTATTCACGTCGTTTTCTCCATAAGAAAACGTTAAGCTGTGTCCATAACAGTGACTTTTATGTTGTCAGGCGAGCAAAGTCTCCCGATCAAACAAGTTTCAGCCTTTTCTGTTGCATTATTATTTATCCTCAGATGCTGAATACAGCCAAACCACGTTAGCTGTAAAGACGCATCGTCTTCAGCCATTCAGACACCCGCAACCGGTCAGTACCTTCCAAAAGCAACGAACAGAGCGAACAGAGCGCACCACGGTTAGAGACAGTTTGGCCCCAAACTTGACGTCGCACGTGCACAGTGATGTTGCGTCCGCCACTCAGTACCTTCATAAACTACCATACAGCTCAACAAGCTCAGCAGAGTATTCGATACATCATACCTTCACCGCGACCAGACCTGGCTAATGGATTTGACCAGGATTGGCTAATAGATGTGACCAGGCGAGAGCAATGCCAAATTGCGAACCATCTCAGGGAGGTGGTTTGTTGGGGTGGAAGTTTTAGCATGCGCGAAGAAACAGTTTTGACGAAACAGATTCATCGCTGATGATGTTGACGTCAATCAAGCCGCATCAACACGGATATTAGCAGGGAATGAGCCAAACTGTCACCAACAGTGGTGTGTTTGGTTCGCTCTGTTTGGTCGTTTAGGAAATTATCGCTTGTCTTCTTCTCAACAGAACGACCGCCTTCCAACAACCCATCAGCGGGTCGTTCACTCTCCAAGGATCTCCCAAGTGGCATCTCTGAGGTGTCTCGATCCTCTACCGTGCGCTCCTACTCCTCGGTCATTGTTGGGACGTCCCTGTCCTTCTTCACAGGCACGATCTTCCCGGATAGCCAAGTCCGTCACCTCATTGACTACACCTTCCAGTCGCTCCAGTCATCTCGTCGCCTGGCCCAGACTCGTATGATTTTTCGACTGGAATCCCTTCTTTGGCAAGTTCGTGCTCTGCGACCGCACTTTGCTCCTGGTCGTGTCCACTGTCGCCCTTTCCCGGTTGTCGTTCGCCAGTGCTTCCTTCTTCGGCTGCCACCAAACTGCTTATTCTCTTTTCCGTGTTTCTGGCGCCTGCGGCACCTCCTACGACTTGGTCGTCTTCTTCTCCACAAGCATCAGCTGTGGCTCCTCGCACACATCCCGACTCGCCCTGTCTACTTTTGCAGACCTTTCGGCGCCGACCTTACCTCCACCTTCCCCGAAC